>JAQFVV010007153.1:0-149078 GCA_028023455.1 Epiperipatus broadwayi | reverse complement strand
ATATAAAATTTTTACAAAGATAATTACAACTCGTCTACAGAGAACCTTGGATTTTCACCAACCAAGAGAACAAGCTGGATTTAAAGGTGATTTTAGTACAGTAGATCATATTCAAGTATTGAGAGAAGTTATAGAAAGGACAAATGAATATGAGTTGTCATTATGTTTTGGATTTGTAGATTATGAAAAGGCATTTGATTCTATAAACATTTCTTCAGTGATTAAAGCATTGGATCATCAAGGTATAGATCCAGGATATTGTCATATTTTAAAGAATATTTATAAAAATGCAACAGCAACAATTGGATTACATAATGATACTGGGAAAGTCAACATTGAGAAAGGTGTAAGACAAGGTGACTCCATATCTCCAAAACTTTTTACAGCAGTGCTGCAAAAAGTATTTTGTGGATTAAAATGGGAAACTAAAGGAGTGAAAGTAAATGGAGATTATTTAAGTCATTTAGATTTTGCAGATGATGTAGTTGTTTTTGCAAATAATGCTTCCGAGCTGCAGGAAATGTTGCAGGAGTTATCAGATGAAAGTAGGAAAGTAGGACTAAAGATAAATGTTAAAAAGACTAAAGTAATGTTTAATCGATTTGCTCAAAAATATGAAAATAAAGATTGATTATGATGAATTAGAAGAAGTTAAAAGTTACAAATACCTTGGTCAGATTATTAATACAGATGGAAACATAATAGAGGAAATTAATCATAGAATTAAACTTGGTTGGAGTGCTTTTGGTAGAAATAACTTGATATTAAAAGGAAATATGCCTATGTGTTTGAAAAGAAAAGTTTTTAACAAATGTGTTTTACCAGTTCTTACTTATGGATCTGAGACTTGGACACTTAATAGAAGATCAATACAGAGACTTCAGACCACTCAAAGAAGTATGGAGAGATGTATGTTGGGAGTAACAAGAAGAGATCGAAAACGCAATGTATGGGTAAGAGAACAAACAGGTGTTACTGACCTCATTGAAAAAATTAAAAGATTGAAGTGGAGTTGGGCTGGACATATTTCTAGAAGAGATGATAATAGATGGACAATTGAAATTTTAAACTGGATTCCAAGAGATTGTAAAAGACCCAGAAGGAGACCACATGTAAGATGGATGGATGAAATAAGAAAATGTGTAGGGGTGATGTGGAGAAGAGATAAAGATCGGAGAAGATGGATTAAACTTGGAGAGACCTTCATCCTGCAGTGGATTGATAATGGTTGATAATGATGATGATGATATATATATATATATATATATATACCTATTGATATTTACAATATATATATAAAGAGCCTGCTCTAAACAAGCTTTTTTATTTTTTTATGATAAATGCTACAAGAGAAAATACCTGAAGCCTTTATCTATGATGGTCCCCAACTCCAGACTGGTTTTGAGCTATGGCTCTCATCAGTGAGGAGCTAGGACATTAGATTCAAAATATTAACTCAAGCCAAGCATTTATCTAATTCTTAAATATTTTAATATTTTGAATCTAATATCCTAACTCCTCACTGATGAGAGCCATAGCTCGAAACCGGTCTGGGGATGGGGACCATCATAGATAAAGGCTTCAGGTGTTTTTTCTTGTAGCATTTATTATAAAAAAATAAAATAAATAAGCTTGTTTAGAGCCGACTCTTTATATATATTACATATTGGTAATACAAGCTATATAGGTCATGTGAAATATGACTGATTTTTTTACTAATATATATATATATATATATATATATATATATATATATATATATATATATATATATATTATGAAGTACATAAATGTCAAATGCATTACAAATCTTATGAAACTATTTTTAAAAATATAAAAGATATTTGTCGTATCAAACTGAATTCTGATCCAAAACTTTAACAAACAAATTCTATATTTTAATTAAATCCATAATACAAACATACACCCAAACTCTAGCTCCATTAAGCAATCAAACAGATATTAAGCTTTTACCCAATTTAATATTTGATTTGAACAAACATTTCACAAACTTAGTGGTATCACAGTTTTAATTTCATATTAATTCCCCCAATTTTAGATTAGGCTTTAATTTATAACTTAATTAGAAAATATGATAAAGATCAAAATTTATAATGAGGATTCCTGGGGTTAACTATTGATTTTCACGTTATAACAATTAATTAAAAGTAAAATTATTAAGAATGTTTCCTATAACTATCATTTAGAATCTTAAAACAAAAAAAAACTAAATAACTCTAATAAAATCTCAGTATTTTTAAAAAAATAATATTAACAAATAAATGATAATTTAAATAAAACATTTAAAGAACACACAAATGTTATAATAAAATATTAGAATAGAAAAATCTTTAGATATGAAAAAAGTTTATTACAATTTAAATGCAAGTCCCAAAAGTTTATGGTTTTATAAATTTACCTATGATTTCATATGATTAACACAAAGTTCAGTGGCATTTATAAGATTTGATAGCAATTTCTAAATGGGGTTGAATTATATTCTTTTATTCCTCAAATATTTGTATTTAGAGCCCATATTTAACCAAATTTGTGATTAAAACTTAAAATTCAGGATCCTGTGATTTATCACATTATTCTAATTATTTGGGCCATGATTGGGTTTCCACGATTTAGAAGATTTAATTTGTCATGTTCAGGTTTTTCATTAGCTTTCACTTGATAATTAGTACTTTTGCATATAATACACTGGACACTACTAAGACTATTCTTGATGATGTCAGTTTTCTATCCAGGAAAGATTCAGAGAAGGTTAGTCCACCATAGAAATGCTTTCCAGTAATCTACAGAGTTTCAATCTTGTTCTATCAGCTTACAACTTCACTTTGATGATAAAGACATCAGCATGACGATGAAGAAATAAGAAAGCTAGAGACAAATAGGCTCTTTTGAAGATTATCAATACAAAGTTCTTATCATATGTAATCTAATTACCAAGAAAAATTATGTTTTATTTTTGTGACAAATTGAAATCTTCATAGTGAGATAATCTACATGTAAGAGTAAATTCAAAATTATAGTACAAAATTCATCAGTTTTTTTATAACATTAGAACAATAAAATTTTGACTTCAATTATATTCCCTTAACTAAAATAAAAAACTATCCTGTGTAGTTTCTAAATCAATCCTTTTATCTTTTATTTTAACAAAAAATCATTTAAAAAAGTAATAACAACGGGGATTATAATTTTTTTTGAAAGAAAGAAAAAAAAACATTTTTCTTTCTTAATCAAAAGAAAACTATTTAAATAAAATTTAAGCTAAATTTCTAAACCAAATTCATGTGTGTACATGTATATTTGCAAAAGTTAACTAAAACACACTTGGTAGTCTCTAGCTTGTTCTACTCTCTTTTAATTTAATTTTAGAAATTGGCTAGTCTTTTTCTCTTTTGCTTACAACACAAAATAGATTGAATCTCTTTCAATTTCCCACAGGTGGAGCCAAAAATGAAAATTGCCCCTTTTTTTTCCTTTAATGTAAATATTTTCTATATATTTTTTTTATTACCCAAGAGATCATTTGACTTCATACATCAGAAATTACAGGTTAAGTTTTGATCCAGGAATCATTTTTAACATTCAAAATTGATAGTCGTCATTTTTTTTTTCTAAAATGTAAAGATAAAAAAAAGCAATATTATTAATATCTTATTTTTAGAGCAAAATAAGCTATATGAGCTAATTACCCACATGATTCTGAATAAATATGTAAATTTCTATTTATTGCTTTTTTATTAAATGTTTTTATTTAATTTAGAAATTATGTTTGTTGGGTTTGTTTGTTTATTTTTGGTCAAATCTTTGGACCAATTTCAAATTTTTACACATAATAGCTATTGATGGCAATGCAATATGACTATATAGTATTTCAGAGTTCCCAGCCTAGCAGTGTTAGCAATTTAAATTTTAAACCACATTGATAGTAAGTCAGCAAGTTTTCAGTAGTGTACAATAGATGGTGTTAAATTTTAAAAAAAAATACATTTTCAATGAATTTTATGAATAATTCATGAAAAACTATTTACAATTAATTAAAGGAGAAAGAAAAAGAAATGAAGAATGAAATCTTAAATTTTCTTGATTGTGTAAGTAAACTTGTTTTCTTTTTAAAATTCTGTATTCATAAACACAAAAATCAATACTGATGTACTATGCACTCACAGCCATTTTGAATTATAAGAACTACACCAAACCCATGCTGACATATCCAAGTGATAAATGACATCGAAGATCAACACATTTCAAAAAATGGTGGTTACAAAATCACAAATTTCATAATTATTTAAAAACTTAAAACACAAATTTTACAATTTTCATCGAGTATTAAAAAATAAAAATCCTAATTTTCATTAATATTTAAAAAATAAAAGTCCTGATTTTCAAAAATATTTAAAATTAAGAATATTAAACCCAATTTTACATATCGTTACAAAATTGCCATTATTTTACATTTAATATAAAAAAAAACAATTTTCAGTGATAATTATAAAACTAAAATGCTGTTTTCATACAATTATACTTTATTAAATCAGATGACTAAATATTTTAAATTAACATTTGTTATTGCAATTTATGTTTGCTATAAACCTATGAAAGAAATCAAAAGACAGTTTACATTTTCTACTTCAATTATCATTTCACATTACATCACTATTCAAAAATCAAAAGGCAATTTACATTTGCTAGTTTAAAAAATTAAAAATATATATTTAAAAAATAAAAAACCTAATTTTCATCAATATTTTAAAAATAAAAACCATGATTTTCAACAATATTTAAAGTTAAGACGTGTGATCATATGATTTGAAAATGTCTACATAAGTTAAATTTTGATACAAAAGATAATTAGACATAATTATCACTGAAAATTCGTTTTTTTTTTTATTAAATGTGAAATAGTGGTAATTTTGTAACAACATGTAAAATTGAGTTTAATATTCTTAACTTTAAATATTATTAAAAATCATGACTTTTAAATATTGATGAAAATTAAGTTTTTTATTTTTTAAATATTGTTAATTAGGTTTTTCATTTTTTTTTGCTTTTTAATTTTGTAATGATGAAATTTGCAATTTTGTAACCGCCATTTTTTGAAACTATGTGTTGATCATCAATGTTATTTAATTCAAAATGGACATGAGCATGTACTAAATCAGTACCAAAAAATCTTCTAAACAATTTTCAATGTGCATCAATTTCATTTTAAATATTAGAAATGTGGAATATTATTTAGATTCTCAATTTTTATATTTGAATATGAAGAGTTACCAAAAAGGCAATTGCAAAATATCCAATTATTAAAAAATAATATATAAAAAAAAAGTTTTATAAAAAATATATTTTTGTATAATTCAATAAGTAATGCATTAAAATTAAATATATATATTTTTTCAACAACAATTTTTGTTGTTATATATATCTTGAAATAAAAGCTTGGGGTATTCATAAATTAATTAATTATTTTTAAATTGTAATTAAATAAAAAAAAATATTTTTGATTTTTGCTGCATTTGTTTGTGAAATTAAATATAAGTATTTTACAAACTTCAAATGCTATTTTTTAAAACTCACTGAAAATTTATTCATTATTTGTTTATAATTAAACTAGAAATACTATCCATCAAGAACATGTTGCTTAAGTGACTTTCTCCAGCTCATTCTATTGAAAATAAAATTGTATAAATTTCCACATCATTTGCAGCGCTAACAAATGAACAGAAAGATTAATTTTCAAATTAGATTAATCTTTTATAATGCCTTCCCCTAATAGATGATATTGATTTTGTTTTAAGAAAAGAAAAATTAAACATTATAGGTTAGCTAAAATCTTACGACTTCTAAATCACTTTATGGTGTGTGTGCAATATTGTCATTAGGTGCATTGCTCTGTAATGGTACAGTGGAATATTCTTGAATTTAAGGTCTATGGATTGCACCTTATTTGTAGCACTTTCAGTGTGCAAATTTCTTATGAACTCCTAAGCAATAAATAATTCACTTTTTTTATTATGCCCATTCTAATGCAGATGTTTTAATGCTCGTAAAGTATTTTTAAATAGTAATTACTATGAATCTATATGTAAAGTTTTTCTGTCCATTGGCAAGGTTGAGGTAACTAGACAATAAGATAGTACAATTAAAAGATAAATAATCAAAATACAAATCTCAAATGACTTCCACAGCATACATTTAATAAGACTTTGATGATATCTATTATTCAACTTCAATGCAATGAATTGATCATAGAAGACTGAAGACATTATTATTTACTGTTCATTGATTTATTCAGTGCCCAAGTATTTTGTTTTTATTATACAATGAAAGTATCTAATTCTCTTATTTTTGAAACAGAATAAAAAAGTAAGGTGTATAATGGAGTTAGATAAGAAATCAATTCATAATTAGATAAAGCCTACATTATTATTTGGAATCCAAATAATCAGATTAAAATTGGTTGGTTTCATTTATCAAAAATGAATATTATACTCAGATAAAATGATCAGCAAAAATATAATGACGTAATCCAAGAAATCTGAAGATTCAAAACAGTGCCAGGTCATTCTGAAGAAATATAATGTATATTTTTGATTGGAAGGTAGCATCAACTTGATGCACCAATCTAATGTAATCTTCAAAATAACAAATGATTTAATAAATATTAATTTTGTACCAAATATATATTTTATGCTAAAATTGTATTAGCTGAGTTAATCAGTTCTTTTAAAAACTAGTGGTAACATATTCATCTATCATATTTATAATGCAAATTCAAATCTGGGCTGTTGGTCATTGGAAAATTTTTGAAATTACAAGCAAGATTATAACTGTTCTTTCTGATAGTAGATCCATGACAACTAGGCTGGATATCCTGCATTGTTTGTAAATGAGTGTTTTGCTATTAATGAGGTAATAAAAAACCCAAGTTAATTTGGGTTGGTCAAATTAATGTTACTGTGTTCATTGCATCATTATAATGTGAGGATTCTTTTACTGCTGTTGGAGGGGGGGGTCTGGACCTAAGACCATGGTCTCTCTTTTTATGAACTTAACATCTAATGTTTTTTAGTGAATTCACTTTTTTTGTATATAATATAATGATGATAATATATTTTATAAATAACTATAGGAAATTGCAGAAAATTTCATTTAATTTCTTAACCTTCTTCAACTATAAACCATTTAAGTCTAAATTTAGTGGTTACTAAAAACCGTTTAAATGATTTTCAGTTGAAAAAGATTGAGAAATTAAGTGAAAGGACTTCTGCAGTTTGTTATAATTATTTGTATATTACCACCTTTATATTTAATAATACAATAATTATTCTATAATGGACATTTTAAGTAATAAAGTAGTATTGTTTTCATTTTTTTTATTTGTACACAAAGCTTCTGCATAAAAGGTACAAGAGATAATTCTTTTTCAATGATCTAATGCAAATCCGAAGATCCTTAAAATTCTTTTATTCAACTTTATCTTAAGAATTAACAATATAAATGTATAATATTTATTAACCTAGTCTAATAAGTATACTAAAGATACTTTTAATGAATGTTTTTTTAACTTTAGCCGTCAAACCTTTTGTGAGTAACCACTAAACAGTTTACAATAGGTGAAATTTTAAAGGATGCTTTTAGGAGCAGTAATTTATTTTATTTATCCTAGCTCAAAATTATTTATTGCAATCTCGAGTAATCAATAGACAGTTAATAATAGTGCATTATAACTAACCATAGACCAGTTTCTGGTTTAGGTACCTTCAATTAGGAGTTGTGGCCCTAATGCATCTATATATTTGACAGCTACTTTTAACTTGTTTTAAGCTATTGAATGAGTAGCCTGAAATCTCCAAACACCCAAGAAAATCTGCCCATATAATTATATAAAATTGTCAATAACTATTTTATTGATCTTAGTTTTATCTTAATGGTAGATTCATTCTTTGATTAGAAAGGGTAATCTAAACCTGAGGTCACCAAAATATCTAGTTATTAGTCTAATGTCAAACTTATAAACAGGTTAATTATGGTTCAAAATTTTAGGTATTTGTGTTTTAGATTATTCACTTAATATTATAAAAGAATTAAAACTTGTTGCTAAATGTGAAGAAGACTATAGCCAGAAACTGAACTGGGTCATTAATGTAATGTCACTTCCACCTTGTGTCCATTGATTACTAAAGCTTACAATAGATAGTTTTGGAGTGGAATAAATAGAGTTACTTACTTTTCTAACTGCATATAATATATAAGGGATTCAAACTCAGACTTTCACATAACCCTCAACTCTCCATGCCATCTCATATTGCTGATCCATCACATGGTTAAAAAGATAAATAATCATCAATATAAGTATTTCAAGCTAACCCAGCAATCATCAGTTGGTCCAGATTACTATTTCCACACATATATGCAATCAGTGCTCAGCTTTATATTAAGATAGCCAATCTTCATACTTTAATGGACAGGCCTCAAACTACTCCAACCCACAACTCTTCAGCTATACATTTCATTGAAAATCTGATGATGGAACATTTAAAACCCACATATAGTGCCAAGATTGTCATCTTACCTATGTTGATGTTTAGTCATTCTGAACCCTCATGTACTGGAGAATAGTTCATTTACATATATATGTGAGGGATGGCCAGACCTTTAATGCACTATCTAAGCCAAATAGGTTTTTTAGTAGTTGCACATAATACTTGACTTTCAAAATTGTCCATGAAAAGATCAGCAATGACAGGTGACAGTGGGGATCCCATAGGAAGTCCTTTAATTTGTTTAAAGAATTTAAAGAATCAATTCCATGAGGCCATATGACAAAAGTATCATCCACATATCTAAGCCAAATAGAAGGTTTTTTAAACAAATTAAAGGACTTTCTATGGGATCCCCACTGTCACCTGTCACTGCTGATCTTTTCATGGACAATTTTGAAAGTCAAGTATTATGTGCCACTACTAAAAAACCTTCTATTTGGCTTAGATATGTGGATGATACTTTTGTCATATGGCCTCATGGAATTGATTCTTTAAATTCTTTTCTTGCTTTTATAAATAATTGGCATCCAAATATTAAATTTACTATGGAAGTGGAAAATAACAGATCACTTTCTTTTCTAGATATTTTAATTGCAAGAAAATGTGATGAAACATTGTCAATATCAGTTTACAGAAAATCCATTCATACAAACAGATATCTTAATTTTAATTCTCATCATCATCCTGCACAAATTTTTTCTGTAGCTAAAAATCTTTTCACTAGAGCTTATAATTTATCTGATAAAGAACATCTTTCTCAAGAAATAGAACTTACAAAAAGTATTCTGCTTTCTAATAATTATAATAAAAACATCATATGTAAGGCTTTATATAACATTAATACTAAAAAGAAAAAAGAGGATAGAATTGATAATTCCTCTTTTAATAGAGTAATTTTGCCTTACATTAGGGGGGTTACTGATAAAATCAGTAGAAGACTATCTTGTTTTAATATAAAGACCACCTTTTCTACTGGCAAAAAAATTGGTGATTTTTTGTATAAACCTAAAGACAGAATATTTTTGGAACACCAAGGAGTTTATGAAATTCTGTGTTTCCAGTTCTCAAGAGGCTATGTGGGTCAGTCTAATAGAGGAATTAATGTCAGAATTAAGGAACATAAAAATGCTTTTCATCAAAAAATTAGCACATCAATTTTTACTTCCCATTATTTAGAAACTGGTCACAAACCTAATTTTGACAATACAAAAATACTTGCTAATTTGGAAAGAACCATGAGAGAGTCAATTGAAATATTAAAAAGACCTACTGGTTTTAAATAGAACTGATGAAGCACAACGTATTCCAGCTATGTGGAAACCTCTCATTTTATCCAATATTAACTTAAAATTAATAGATAAAAATACTGAGGGAAATAAACATTTTGATAAGCCTCATATTGTGAATGATGAACTCAAATCTCATTTCGCATCTCGCACACAGTCACGTTATTTGTTAAGATCTAACGGTTTTTCTTTCAAAAGTTAACCTTGATAATGGTGGTTGCTATTCCGTCGAAATATCGTTTTTTAATGGAAAACAATACATGGTATAGCCCAAAAAGTTATAATTTATATATATGTATGTATATCTGATATACAAATTCATGGTATAATAATGAGTTTGATTTTTTACTATAACAAACCATTATAATGCTTATTTTTTATATGACAATTTACACGATTTATAATGAGTTTTGAAAAATCAATAGTTTTCATTATCTGGAGTAAAGATGTATATCTTTAACCTGAATATATATATATATTGTAATGATTTAAAGTCTAGGGAGATGGAAAATCATCATCATCTTCAGTTAATGAATCAAATGTAAATATGCAAATGAATATGAGCATGTGAGAAATCAACAAAAACACTAAGTTCACCAACATTACAGAGAAAAAGAATTATCATTCATCATCATGAATAGTCAAAAAAATAAAATCAGTTAATCTTGTGACCCTTGCCAAAGTTGGGGCAGATTATATAAACATAATTTGGATGCACAAACTTAAGTGCTAATCCATCAGATTATAACAATTACAAAAAATAATATTGGATACAGAAACATTCTGATCATCATCAATACTCTCTGACCACTTAATACCATCAATATATTGGCCAACTATAAACCTAATTTCTTATTAAAAAATAAAATTTAGTGCATGGACTTTAAAGGATATATCTTTGTGCCATTCATCATTAGATACATAATGAAATCATCATCAAATGGATTTCCATAACACTGAACATAAACACCATCTATATAACTGATCATTATGCATAGATCCAACTCAGTGAGCAATAGTTCTATAACTGTTAGTCTAGGATTAAATGATTTCATTGAAATAACGTAATAAAATATAGCATTATTAATAATAAAATGAAATTAAGGTATGCTAAGTACACTATAAATATAAATTCAGCATTTTGATTTTGATTAAAATACAAAATATATATGCTATTACATTGTAATTTACATATATCTCAATAGATTTACATAAAACATCTATATATAAACACTCAGATGTGCTGTATAATAATTTAAAATTTAACATCTTTAAATTGTTGTAAACCAATAATAAAAATTCTTTTTTATAATACATAATTAATTTTAACATGGGTATGAACCCATTCAAATATGTTCACACACTGGTGTTTATAGAAATTTTTTTATTAAAGTTATATATATATATTTTACAAGAAAATTCTATGTGAAAATATGTATCTATAAAACCAATGTACACATACCTGTGTATTGCTATTATCTTCTAAAATCAAAATTATTAGTACATTTTAAGATTTGAAATACAGGCATTCTTATCCCTGGAACTTACTTGAAAGTCTGAGTTCAAGTCCCCTACATTTACAATTAAGTTCCAGGTATATGAATGCCTGTATTTCAAATCTTATACATTAAGCCTGCATTCTGCCTATTCCTTTTATATATTTAAATGGATACTGTCCTATACATGAGGGGTCAGAGTGACTTGAGATCAACATAGGCATTACAACAATATTGGCAATAGCATGGAATTAGAGCATTCTATCATATTTTCAATGGTATGGATGGTTAAAGAGTTTTGGAGTAGAATGAAGCCTGTCCATTAAAATATAAAGATTTGCTATCTTAATATAAACTGAGCACTGAATATATATATATATGTGTGTGTGTGGGAGATGATAATCTGGACCAACTAATAAGGGCTAGTTCAGCATGAAATACATATATTGGTGATTATTTATCTTTTCTACATGTGTGTGGTTATGTGTATCAGTAATATGAGATAGTATGGATAGTTGAAGGTTGCTTGAAAGTCTAAGTTGAAATCCCCTATAGCACATTTTAAGTAAGATCCCGTTTGGAAAGTTTATTTAAAATTCAGGCTTTTGTTCTTCATTTAAAATAAGGAAAATTTTTGAGTTTATCTTCTTTAAAAAAAATTCAAAAGTAAAATACAAACTAGACATCCCTGATTTTTAGATTTATAATTCAAGCAAAACTTATTTACTTTTTAAAACTTGAAATTTAAAGATTTTAACTGTAAACATATTTTAAATAATCTCATTCTCAATATACAACATTTTACTCACCAGCTGCACCCACTTTAGATATATTTTAGCAGCAGTAATTATATGTTTGTACTTTGCATACAGATTAATCAGCATATGTATAAAGTCATAGCAAACAAATTAATACTGGAATCTTTTGGTAAGCTCGTTCATTATAATCATGTCTGTAGATTAGCACAATATCCCATTTACATTTTTGGGAAAGGTGTAAACCAGGTAACTATTGACATTAGTCAGTTACATTTAATGTATAATTTGATAGATTTCATGTAATTTAGTATGCACATGAGCTATGGAACACAAAAACAGGCCCCTTCCATGTGAATCCAAACTCTACCATCATTATACTAGCAGCATGTGATTTGTACTCTGACCCTTCAGTTATAACTTCATGATGATAATGCTGTATAATGTAATTCCCTTTTTTACAATCCATATTTTATAGTATATCATGGAATATGAAAAAATTAATTAAAAGTAAGTTTTCTTTATCTTGATTTTTTTTAAAAAGTTAATGACTTTTTAAATTCACCTTAATTAATTAAATATTGAATATTTATCTAAAAAATTTCTTAATCCTTTCAACAACATCTTTGTAGAATTTTTATCAAAATGTGTTATACAAGCTTTAATTTAAAAAATTTCTTAATGTAATTAAAATAGATGGAAATTTATAATTACAAGTATATCTATTATAACATAAAAACCTGCCTGTTTTAATTATCAAAATCAGAGTAAAACATTAAATAGACCTTTTTAAATGTTTAATTTATAATTTTTATAATTCAAAATTATATAGTGAATATATACAAAAAAATTTGTGTTTCTATTTTTCCTTTCAACTTTTATATATATGCACACACACACTATTACTGTGCTGTTGTATGCCATGAAACACAACCATCTCAATATATATATATATTGAATGTATGTATGTGGTTAATAAGTTGTACATGCTATTAACTTTTTTTAAAAAAAGAAATAATTTTTTCTGAAAACTAATTTTGAAATAACAGTTTGTGTGAATCCTTACAAATTGTCATATCTTGTTATAGAAAAATCGTTCTAAATAGCCCATAATTTGCTTAGTATTAATATTTATTAAACAGTGGGATTCCAATTCCTAACACTTATTTTGAGATGTTATTGTATTTGTTTATTAGAAATAACTTTTCTGTGTGCAAGGAAGATAATGCTTAAGATATCTTCAAAAAAGTATTTAATGAAATTAAAAATAGATATTATATTAGTTTATACTTTATTGTATTGGTAGAAAGGTAAACTGGTAGCTAAAGTCCAATATTGTGTTTATACTTGGAATTCATATTTAAATCTATAAGAACTATAAGGAAAGTATTTAATGGCAAATTATACAGCTAGAATGTAGAAAATTAAACATTCTGTTTGATTAATTAATCCAATGGAAAAACAGAATTTATTTCTAGCAAGCTTTGTCAAAGGGTAACAGCAATGGTAGAATTCCATGTTAATTTCAAAATAATTTTAAATAGATGTTGGATTTTTTTTATCTTTATGGAAATCCATGCTCTTTAATGTGAATATCCACATTTAAATTTATCTACTGTAGTGAGAGAATTATTTCTAGTTATTATGCAACTGTCTCCTTTTTTTCATTTGACTAACCAAATAACATAAAATTATATCTTGTTTTTAAATATTTACATGACATAATGGAATATTAACAAAAAATTGTGATCACTAAATTACAGATATTGGTCTATTAGTTAGATTTATATAACTGTATTAGCAAATTAGCCTGAATTCAAAATCTTAATCTTTTCAAATTTTAGCCTATTAGCTTGAATATATGAAACAGTTAAAAGTAGTTATTGAATATGTAAGTACAAGCATTCAAAACTCTTCAATGATGACATATAGTTTGTGACTTAATACTCACATGCTTTCTTAGTATATTGTCTGCTTTTCCATTGTTGATTTGTATTTATTGGCTTTGACAAAGATAAGCAGATTCAAAAGCCAATAAGAAACTGTATTTCATAACCAACATTAAGTTTGAAAATTTAATCAAACAATTATATATATATAATAAAATATATATATGTAATTGTTTAATATGTACCAACATTAAGTTTGAAAATTTAATCAAACAATTATATATATATAATAAAATAAATGTAGACAATTATCATCTATGGTAATAAATCTTTCATAAAAAACAATATTTGTTACTTTGCTGAGGCAGGCTTTCAATGCAGCTTATCTCTGACAGAGCACAATTTGGAATGAATATTAGCAAAATATATTAACATATCTATGCACATGTAAACATACACCAAAACAGTCACTGATTACCATAGATATTTGCATGTGTAAATTGAACTAATGGTTAGCTATGGCATTAGATTAAATGACAAATGTTTATTAAGGGGAATGTTATTGTCTTTTATATTTATGCAGTTCTTAGAATAAATATAAGTTGACTATTTCTTAATGAAGTTTAAACAAATCAGCCAATCAATTTACAGGCAACATATTCTGATCAATTGTCATATTGTTAAAATAGATAATCAGTTCTTTTAAGATGGCTGCTTCCCAACATTGACACTGCCATTCAGCAATGTAATGCACAAAGCTTTTCCCATATATATTACCAAATGTAAAATTAATTAGATTTTACAGTATAAAATAATCATGGTGCAGTTTAAAATTATTATATGCTATGATTATTTTAATGATGGATATGATGAACCATTTTTACAATTTTTTTTTAAAGAAAAATATAAACTTACTATTAGATATGCTATATTTTTTATTAGTAATATTTAATTTTTTGGCAAATCAAAAAAGTGTATTATGAGTTTTAATTTAGGTTTGAGCATTCAATGGTAAAACAAGTTTTGACATCATTTGGTTTTTTTTTTTCCAAAGTTGTATGCTGATTGAGAGAAAAATGAATAATATGCATTAAGACTACAAAACACCCAAATAAAAAAACTATATTATTTTAATATATTTTAAGAAATTACATTTTCTGAGATTTTTAAAAAGTTGGGGATATGTATATTAAATGTGTTGATAATTTGGTGTGAATATTTTCTATTATGTTTTGTTTAAATCTCGCATCCCATATGATTCAGTGCTATAATGGTAGACTCAAAAGTTAAGTCCGTGTGGAGTTCAGTTTTGTCAATTCTGGTGCTCAAATATCATATGGCCTTATGTGCATCAAACTACTTGATTAGTTTTAATTTAATAATTGAGATCTATTAAGTATAAATTTGTGTAATTGAAGTTCAAAGAGTCATATTATAATAGAACACAGAATTTTCTGGCCCAAGAAACTACCTTTAGAAATACTATGATACAGGATTAATGATTGGTTAAAAATACTCTGTTTAGTTTACATATGATATGAATGGAAAGATAGCTTATTATATCTTGTTTGTAGAAATTGATTGTTGTTTCTATTGTTTAGATAGTTATAATGGTGATCCTAAAGATGGATTTATTCCCTACTTTCATCATTTGAAGGATCACATTCTTGATTACCTTGTTTTTTTTTTTTGTTGTTTTTTTTTAAAATGGATACTGTATAATATGACATCATGTAATAAGAGAATGAAGTGATTGTGTTAAATCTACAGTAAGATATAATGATGATCCTCTGATGATTAAATGAGGGGGGGGGGAGAAAATCTGAGTGAAAGAAAATAAAAAATTACACTTATACCTACTGATAAGAAATTTTGATGTTTTTCTATCTTTGTTTTACTAACACACTAAGAATAATCTTTACAATCAATTTTTGGATATTTATGGCCCAGAAATATGAAAGACAAAATTTTTTAACCTGTTTGGAATCTGAAAAAATATACAATTATACTCAACTTGCATTCAAGCTTCATGTACTAGACATGAAAAGAGGATGCAATATTATACTTTATGTATACCTTTATATATGTGCACTTGTGCATATAAGCAATATATTTAAATGTATATGAGTATTTATTAATTTATTCTATTTGTGTTTTCTATTTATGTTAATATATTCCATTTCTTAATCTCCAAATCTACATTTATTTTCATTAATTAAAGTTGCATTATTAAGATAAAAAGTTTTTTTTTTTTTTTTACATATTTCTCTAATTAGTAACTGAGAGAGTAAGAAATAATTTCTTTTTTTGGATTTGGCTTTACATTTTAAAATTCTATATTAAAAACTGCTTTGAAGTTT
Source organism: Epiperipatus broadwayi (assembly GCA_028023455.1). Classification (NCBI taxonomy): domain Eukaryota; kingdom Metazoa; phylum Onychophora; class Udeonychophora; order Euonychophora; family Peripatidae; genus Epiperipatus; species Epiperipatus broadwayi. Next base: position 132,731 of record JAQFVV010007153.1, on the reverse strand, counting down.
TTTTTTAAAAACTAAAATAAAAATTAAGCTTGTTTTAAAAAGTTGCTTAATTTTTTATATATACGTATACAATTTTTATATAGGTATGCATTTGTGAACGCGGCTATATGTATGTACTCCCCACTTATTCGCCATTTTGCTTAATGTGCCTGTTACTTGGATGTATGCCCGTTTTGTGTTTACGGTAATAATTCGTGTTATTTGTGTGAATCATTAAATAGCTGACTATGATTGCTATTTTGCTAGAAAATTATGAAAATAGCAAATAAAGATGATTAAAAAAAAAGTAATTTCTACAATTAAGAAAACATAATTAAGTTAATGAATTTTTAGATAATTTAAGAGGATTACCTGTAAATCCTTTGCTATTAAATTTGAAGCTGCATACTGGCTTATTATGCCTGCCATGTGCAGATTTAGTGCAGTGATAGGTGAAGAACATCAATACTAAAAATCTCTGGATCAAAACTCAATTCATTACTTCCTGTGTTCGAATGTCATATGATCTTCCAAACCTGAATCTTCAAATGTTTAATCATTCAATTATTTTTCAAAAGCTGAAAATCTTGAATCAATTCTGTTTGAAAATTTAATATGTTTATTAATGAAATGTGAGTTTTTATTTCTCTTGTGTTTCTATATTTTTTTTTCATCTAAATTATACTTTTAATGATATAAGTGACTCATTAAAAAAATGTAGTGTTTTTAAATATTGAGATGCTAAAATAAGTTTGTTTTAAGGGCATAGTAAGCAGTGCCAAACAACTGAGGATGAACAAATATTATTAATAAACAGAACAAAAATCTCCATACAGTATTGCCACCTGTGCTAAACAGAGTAATCAATGGATGCCAAAGCTCCTCACTGATGAAGGCCACAAGCCAGAAACTAGTCTGGGGATATTGGATGAGTAGGCATTAGATAGGGATTTTATGCACAAGCCTTCTGGCATCCATTGATTACTCTGTTTAGCACAGGTGGCAATACTGTATGGAGAGTTTTGCTCTGTTTATCAACAATTAATGTGCTAGTATAGGAGATGTGATCATGTGAAACAAATATTATTGTTAGATATAATACCTATTTCCTGATTACCTGCCTCTAGATAAAAAAAATTGAGATGTATTAATGCATGCTGAAATGATCAGTCAGTATTAAGCTTACCTGAAGATCATTAAGTTATGAAATGCATTGATGTTGTGATATTTAATATTTTTTGTAATATATATTCTATCCTGTATGGTTTAATGCAGTGGTAAAGTAGGAGAACCTAGAGCTCAAGATTCATAGATCAGAGCTCCATTATTCCATCCAATGATCAATCTTCTTATGAACTTTTGAGCATATACATTCTATAAATACATTGTATGTATAATAAAGTATTATTATCTCTTAAAAAATATTAAATTAAACATGAAGCTATAAATGTTACATGTCTAAAAATGGTGTGAGTTTATATTTGGTGCCTGGTAAATTAATGAGAGTGGGTGTCCAATGTAGAAGCCAATCATCAATGTCAAATCAAAAAGGAAGTTAAAAATAGATTCCACAATATTTTTCAGTTTTATTTAGAATCTAAGGAAGAAAGTTCACTTACAATAATAATCAAGAAAGCTCTATAGGTCTGAAACTAGGCAAGCAATAATATATTTAAGTGACCTCAGTTATATGCTAATTGTAAACATCTTTGACACTTTGAAAGAGGATAATATATATCAAGTAAAGTATTGCAACAATTAATATATTTTGCTAAATAGAAATGATCTCTTGCTGAGATTTCTTTTTAAAAAATTTATAATTGAAGGTTAAAGTCTTTACTTTATACAACTGGTTTTAATCTTATATCGTCTTTTTAAGCTGCTATATTTAGTTTTCTTTATGTTTATTTCAAATGTCTTCATTTTTTGAAGCATCTCAATAACTTGCTAACCTTCACTTTCAAACATTTTAAACATGTTTTCACTTTTACAGCATTTCTCAAATATATTATTATTGTCAATAGTAATCTACTTTATAGCACTCTATCTTAGAGTCATTTATGTAAGTATAACTAGTCAATGGATACCATTGTAGGGTCAATCAAAATTTAGAGTAGTTTCTATATATTGGCCTTCATCATGAAAAGCAATGGATTGCAAATGTTTATCCAGAAATTGCTGTCATTTCTGTTAATCCAACTAATTATCTGAAGATATTCCAATTCTCTAAAATATTAAACTCAACATCCATAGCTATCCATAAAGACCTGATATTAAATCAGTAGCCAAATATTTTAAAGATCTCAATTACATGCTAACTATAGAGCAGGTTTAGCCTCTTAGAATAAACATAATATGGAGATATGTTTGTCATTGTGATGGTGCTTTGCTATTGTTTATGAAAATTTTAAATGTAAATTAGGAGAATCATGAGATAGTTTGTTTTAGTATGTGGCACTTATTTTTATGTATTCTGCCTTTGTTTTTTATCTGTTCACTATACATAAAATTTAAAATGTCTATATATTTTATAAATTATCTCATCACTTGAAGTGTGTTTAGTCTTTGAGAATTTTATGTTTTAGATATTTAAAAAAAGTAAAAATAGCACTTTTTTTAAATTTCCATTTTAATAATTAAAGAAAGAAAAATATAATTTGAACAGTTAATGATTAATTATCATTATCAATCATATCTGTTTGCTGAAGGGTGAAGATATCTTCAAGTTTAGTCAAGTTGTTTTGATCTATAATTTCTCTTATGACTTCTGCCAACATTTTACATCTCATTCTTCAATGTTACATGTGATGTTTATTTAGATCTTTCACAATTTCTTTGATTTCAAAAATCGAATAAAAGAAATATCAATTCACTTCCTTCTTTATATAGTAATTTTTAATAACGGTGGAAAAATGCAGGAAATGCCTTAATTTTATCTATAGTGATGTATTTTAAAATATTTATAGATATAAAGGTGAAATGACTCCAGTTTATGAGACAAAATATTTGTGGACAAAAGATTATTTTAATTCTATGTTTGATCATAAGAGTACCACATTAATACATTTCACAGAAAGTTTATATGAAGTTCAACTTGTATTTCTTTTAAGCATAACGTTAATCGTTATAAGGGGACACTGCATTCATTTCTTAGATGGAATAACTTCATTATTCCTTGCTACTCTTTCAACACCACCCATGTCTTGTATTTGCTAGTTATCTAAGTCAGTCTTTAGAGCATAACTCTTTGATTATAATAGGTCAAACAAACATATATATATATTATAGAATGTAATGAATAAAGATTATTGCAAAACTTTATTTTAATATTTGAATAGAAGTATACTTTATGTACTTGGTGTTTAGATATAATTATAGGGGATTTGAACACCGACTTTCAAGCTCCCTTCAACTATCCACTCTATCTCATACAACTGGTACATATGACCGCACATATGTTAAAAAGATAAATGATCACGTATATTGGAGATCATATGTGTGGTCATGTGTATCGATTGTATGAGATAGAGTGGATAGCTGAAGGGAGCGTGAAAATCATTATTCAAATCCTCTATAATTAAAACTTTATTTTAATAAAAATTTAATACTGTAAAAAAGAAATTAATTTAGTAAACATAGTTCACTATAAAATAAATTAAATGAGTATACCACTATTAATAATTATAAACCTACATATAGGCATTATCTTACTCCACAAATTAATAGAAAAATAAAAATAGCTAAATATGCCATTAAATTTATTATTTAACCATAGAGAGATGTATGTGCTACACTATAATTTAATTATGATAATTAAAATGTGATTACAGAAATATTTATATAATAATATGAACCTACAAATAAATGCATATATATTAGGATAATGTAAAACAAAAGATTGAAGTCATAGAGAATATCTAATAGACAAATAAGTAATAAATATGGCTAAAGAGCATTTAATATATTTTTATTTATTAATTCTTGAGTTAACTTTCGACAAGTAAGCTTGTATGTAAGGACAATAGTATTCATCTCAATAGATGCTGGTTGTTAAATCTGGCAACATAGGTGACACTTTGCAATTACCTATTATACATGATGTAGGTAATAAGAATGGACAGCTTTTGAAGAGTTTTTATCAGAGAGTGAATTTGAGCATTAGAAATTTATCGAATATTTATGAGGAACAATACACATGGTCTAGAAATAATATATTCCACACAATAGATTATGTATTAGTAGGGAAAGAGGGAATGAATAAAGTATGAAAAATTAAGGTGTTTGATAATGAAGAGAAATTATGTAATAATGATCATAACTTTTTTATAATAAAAATGGTTAATAATGTGATAAAAAATAGTAATAATTGTAGAAAGAATAGTGAAAGAAGTGAATGATAAGAATAAGTTAGAAGAGTATAAAATAAAAGTTGAAGCAACCATGGAAGAGTTGGTTGGGGGTGAGTATAAGGACTGGTGTAATAAAATAGAAAAAGTGGCAAATAGGGTTTTACATGAGAATATGCAGAAGAATAAAAGATATAAGAAAGTGTGGGTTAGTAAAAGTGTAAAAGAGAGGAGGAAAGCATGCAGAGAATATAAGTGTGCTATTAAGAAGAATGAAAGTGAAAATGTTAATATTAAATGGGGAAAATACTTAGAAAAAAAGAAGTTGGCTAAAATAGATAATTATATAGAGAGAATGAAATTGAATAATAAACTGTTAGAAGATATTAATAAAAGTGAAAGAGATGAGAGTAAAAAAAATTGGAAATACATTACAAGAAGGAATGTAGGGGAGAGAGAAATAGTATTACTAGATGATGAGGGAATAGAGTGTAGCTCTAGAAAGGAATTAGAGATAATCTTAAACAATTATGTAATGGATATAGAAAAATGCTAGATGTGAAGGGCAGAGTGATAGCAAATATGAGAGCATATAGTAATGGAAATATACAATTTACAGAAAATGAACTGAATGAGGCAGGTAAGAAATTGAAAGGTAGAAAGGTGAGAGGTTTGGATGGATGGGCAGCAGAGATCGTAATGAATTTAGGGCATAGGGCAAAATTAAAACTATTATCATCTTTTAATAAAATGGCACAGAAGAGAGATTTTCCAGATAGTTGGAGTAATAAAAAAATAAGCATACTATTTAAAGAGAAGAGTAAGGATCATAGAAAGTTGAACAATTATAGATTGATAGTAGTAACATCAGTGCTATATAAACTTTTCTCATATATGGTGGATGAAAGGATTGCAAAATGGATGAAAGAAAATAATATAGTGGGAAAAATGCAAGGAGGTTTTCAATCAGATAGGCATATAGGAGATAGTTTATTTGTAGTTACACAACTTATGGATATGAGTAGGAATACAGGTAGCCAGCTATATATGGCTTTTATAATTATAGAGAAGGTGTATGATAGAGTAAATAGAAATAAATTATGGGTAAGTTTAGTAAATTTAGAAATGGATGGAGCTTTAATGGATATTATTAAGAAATTATATGAAAATAATTATTATACATATCAATTAGGAAATATAAAATTATTAAAGTTAAAAATGGGGTGAGTCTCAGGCAAGGATGCCCTATGTCACCTATTTTGTTTTTGTTGTATTTGAGAAAAATGGAGAGAGCAATTGAAAGATTAAGAAGAGGGATAGAGATACCATTAATAGGTGGCATGGGAGTATATACATTGTTGGGTCTTTTATTTGCAGATGATGTTTTTTGTGCTGAGAACATGCACAAAGGTGGGTAAGGAGATGGGGATTAAATTTAGTGAAGAAAAATCCCAAAATAATGATGATTAACACTGGGAAGAGAGAAGACAATGAATTTTTATTGGGGGACATAAAGTTAAATATGATGAATAGATATAACTATTTGGGAATTATCTTAAGTAATCAGAGCAATTGCTTAGATGAATGGGAGAAAAAATTGATAAATGAAGCAAAGAAAAGAAAGGGATTGATAAAAAGAAATATATAATAAATATGCTGTAGCTAGAATTGTATGGAAAGGAGTGGCAGTAGCAGGGTTAACATATGATAATGATGTGTTAGTAAAGGAGTATTAGATTACTTGAAAAAAGTATGAAGAGAAGTAGGGAGACATGCATTACATACAGAAGTGTGGGCAGCAAAGGAGGCAATTCAAGGAGAAATGGGATAGGCAAGTTTTTATATGAGAGATGCAAAAAGCAAAATGAAAATGTTCAGTAGATTGCAGTTTATGGATAATAAAAGAATAGCCAAAATAGTATTTAATTGATTATAAATAAAGGGCAGGCAACAAGATAGGTGAAAAAGGTAATGTGATATGCAGAAGATTTAGATAAAGAGGTGGGATGATTGTGTTAGGAGAGTTGAATGTTATAGGGTTAAGGAATGGGATAGAAGAATAAGTGCATTAATAAAGAATAGGGAGTTGGAGAGATGGAGAACTAGTATGGAGAGTAAACAGAGTTTAAATTTTTATAGAAGTAAACAAAATTTTGGGTGCAAGTTAATTTATGATAGTAGCAAGAAAAGTAGTTTACTGTCTAAGGTTTGAGCAGGATCTAATGAGAAAATATGGGTGTTTTAATCTGCAAGTTGTGTAAGGATGGCATAGAAAATATTAGGTATCTGTTAATTGAATGTAAATGCCTGAAAGTAGAAAGAGTACAAATAATGAAGTTGTGGAAGAATAAATATAAAAAAGTGATTATACAAAAAGTGGCTTATTGGTTTTTATGCTGGGTTTGGGAAAAGACAAGTGGGATTTAGATATAAAGGCCATGGAGTTGACAAAGATTATGTTGTGAAAATGAGATGGAGCAGGATAGAGAAGAATATGAAAAAACATAGGGTGGAGAATGGAAAGTCAAAGTGGCTAACAAGTTTTTCTGGGCATAATTGCTGAGAGATTCCTGACTCCATATAAGAAGTCACAGTGCATCACATGAACATCACATCCATTATGTAAATTTTCTAACCACCACCCAGTTTAATCCTTTATAGTTGCAATTACTGCTACACAGCTATCTATCTACCAGTTATGCTTTGAAACAGATACTCTGCATCGAAAGTTAACTCAGCAGATGAATAAATGAATTTATATTAAACTCTTTTTAGCCGTCTTTATTAGTTATTTGACTATTAGTATTATATTCACATACATCATATTGGCTAATGAATTATTTAATAAACAATAAAAAATATTATTCATTTTAATCTAAAATAAAGCAATGGAAGTATTGTGTGTGTGTGCGTGTGTTGCACACTGATTCAAATGTTAAATCAATATGTGTTTCTCAGTAATGTTTAAAAATTAGATGTTAGATTTTTTATCAGAAAACAACTATAAATATTAAAAATTACAACTAATCAAATTATTTGCAGGTTAAGGCTTTTTTAAAATTTCTATATATTTAAATTAAATAAAATGTAACTTATCACAGTTTGTATTTGCACCTATAGTTTATACTTCTATGTTTGCACTTTGCAAGATTTTGTCAAAACTCCCAAATATAGTTTATAGTTTTCAAATCTGTGTTTTTGCCTGTTTGTTTATCATGTTTTTTTCAATACTGGTGTCTTTAATATTTATCCTTGGGGTTTTCTGATTTCAAATTTTATGACAAGCAATAAGTCACTATTTTTCAGCTTCACAATTCAACAGCCAATTTGTAGACCAGTCAACTATTTTTCAAATTTACAATAGAGTAGTCAATGATATTTTTTTCTTAAACAATATAATTTTAGAGATGAAGTACTTAGAATTTTATTTGCAATAATAATTAACTATTCTATCAGTGACTTTAGTTTTTGTTTGCAAATGTGGTAAATTATGTTCTTTTTTTTTTCCTGATTTTTACAATATAACTTTCTGATCTGAAACTTTAATGTGATGAATTATTTAGCTACCTGAAGGTCTGAATTGGATAGATAAAAGTGACTGAATAAATCTTGACTACAGACAAAACTTCTATTTATATTCAGTCAACTGCAAGTGTAATTGATGATGGTATTTGTGACTTTTCAGGTAAACCAAGATGGCAGCTTGTTTTGATAAATCTTCAGTTTCAAGAGTCCCACAAAACTGTTTACAAAACAAATTCCTGCTAGGAAACGTCATATTTTATATTTATATTTTATTTTTTATTACTACTATTTTAAAAAAAAAAATCATTGTGGAAAAATTAATTATAATATATACAATTTATTTTCTTTTTTTTTTAACTAATGTATTAATAGAAAAATAAAATATATATATAAATACAATATTTATACTTTATTCATGTCAATGAAAATAGTCCACTGCATCAAGTTTTTGTGATAGGAAGATCCCAAATTTTTATCATTATGAAAATTTACCAAAAAAATTGTTGCCAAAAAACATCATGCTGATTGAACCAAAGAATGATAATATTAAGAGCATCTAGTCACTTCCCACTTTATAATATATGTATAAAAAAAATTGAAATAAAGCTTTTTAATGAAATTTATTCCTTTTTTTTAATTTAATGATCAATTTGTTAATTTCATTTTAATTTAACAACTAACACCTTTTCAGTAGATTATTCACCCTCAAAACTGTAGATTTATCAGAAATATGGGCTGCCATCTTGGTTTACTTGAAAATTCATAAGTACCTTGATGTTATTTGGTGAGTACTTTATCTCTTTAATCTTTTCAAGTACTTTAATGTTTATTATTTTAAAATTAATTACAAATAAACACATTTTGTTTGTAATTAACTGTAGTACATTTAATTTGTATAAGTTTAAATTTTGATGTTTACATTCACAAATAATTTTACAAATGTTATTAATGTTTATTTTGATTACAAATGCAGCTATAGTCATATTTATTTACATTCATTTGATAAATTAATATTGATTTTAGTAACAAGGGGAAATTTTTCTTTCTCATTCTCTTTCTTTTGATTTAAATAAAAATAAAACCTTTAATAAAAATAAATATTATTTAAAATATTTTAGCTATACATAATTATTTTAAATCTATTCTAGCAATTACTAAAAATAGGAAAGAAGAAAAAACATATTTTTTTTTGAATTTGCATATGCATTATAAAGCAGCAGTGATATGCAAAATTAATTTTACAGTTTTAACAATGAAGTAATGTGGATTCTTTTTTATAATCATTTAATCTTTTTCTTAATATTTTGTCATGTCTATGGAATTTTGAATCAGTATGAGTTATAGCTCAGTTTTAACGTATTTGTTGATCTCAATGGATGGATAAGTTAGCTCGGATTTCACCATAATAAATGGATTGGCAAGAAGTATTTGGACATTTAATTTTATAAACAATCTGAGTGTGAAGATCAGGAAACAGTCTATCTTCATATATTTGTGGATATTGTTTTAACACTTATATGGGTAATACTAATCAAATGTTGTAGAGACAATTTTATCTCAATTTTCTCCCATCTAAAATGGAAACAAAAATGATCATTCTTTAATAAATTATAGTTCTTTAACTTTCACAAACCTTTTTTTTCCCCATTCACTTCAGTTTATTATGGAATCTTCTTTTTTTTAATTATCATAATTTTATTTTATTATTGTCATTGCTTGCAGTCTGCTCTTCTTATAGGTCTCTACTTTTATATTTTAAATGCAATATATAAAACTTTCTCCTAATAGGGCTTTAAATTTTCTGAGCTATGTAAATGGAAAAAAATATTTACTGATTTTATTTCTGTTGTTATTCTTTAATGAATTACAAATGCTGCATCTCTCACATTTGTCTTTTAATCAGTTTTAAGGTTGTTCAAGGACAGAAAAAGTTGTGTAATAAAAGTATTGATTCTTGTCATTTATTTTCCTAGTAATTTTTATTTCATGAATTTGAGTTTCTCTTTATTCTTTCAGCATAATATGCATTATACATGTTTATACATATTTTATTATCATTTTAAAACTTTCTGTCATGGTAATAGAAAACCTATTCATATAGCTTTCTCCGAAAAAATTCTTAATTCACAGACTGAGCAATATTAGCATGTACTTTATTTAGTAATTTGATTTGTCTAAAAATCATGAGTGGCTTCAAAAAGACTCTCATGCCCAAACAATTTGATAACCCAAGAATGAATGTCTCATCTGGTAAATAGGAGAATTCTAATCTAGCCACATCATAATATTGCAAATGAATATATCATGAATTGGCCATCTGTTAATATATATATATATATATATTGTACCAGATGGAAGGTTTTACCATTAACTTATTTCAATGATAAATATCAATCCCTGATGGAGTAAACACAATATTTAATTTTACTCTTCAAATAAAATTATCTTATGAAAGCAAATTATAAAACTAAATATAACACCGTACCTTGCAATTTATGTATTGCTCCACCACGGCACCTTAGGCAGAGAAAAACATACTCGGCGAGTATGTATGTCCAAATGATAGCTATAAAATGTATAACTAGCATTACATTTCCAGGACATTACTTCTTCTCGGCTGTTGAATTCAACACCATGTTCAAAGCACTTTTTTGTTTTGTAGAAACACGGGCACCAGCTACTTATACAGTGGATAAATAACGCACTTTGAACAATGGCCACTAATTCACTGCCCAAGATACACCCATGACTAGCTCAGTCTATTCTTAATTCAATAACAAAATATTGTTTTACTTAAATAGTGGTAAAAGAATTAATTGACAAATAAAGTTTTAAGTTTAAAGACAATTCATTTTAATTATGGCATTTACTAAACTAATTTTAAATATTTTATAAATCTTATTTAACTAATATAACACATGCACATTTATAATTTACACACTATAATATCTTAGGAGAAAGCATTAAATAATATTTGAAATTTAAAATACATGATATCAATATACTAACACATGGATACACACAACATTTTAAACACACTTATTAATAGTTCATATATGTATGCAATAGAGTTCTTAAACTTGACTCTTGGTTTTATGAATGCGATGGCTACTTTAGAAATGAACATAAGAAAATGTTTTTACCTAGGATTTTGAACGTGGATACATCTTGCTGCTTGCTGCTTCTAATGAAGTATTTTTAACCAGTTTGATTTGAAGTTTTCTTGTGGAGATTTGATGTTTATTATTCCAAGGCATTTTCTTTAAAATAATTAGATATTGAGCGGTTTCAGGTTGTTACGTTGGCAACACTTTTATTGGGTAGATTGGCTGTTTTCACCGGACTTCATGCTGGAGAAAGTCATATGTTTTCCACGGTTTTAACACTGCATTCTTGATTCAGATATACAATAAGCTGACTGATATAACTCACTGATAGATTGTACTAAACTGTTATCTCAAATGCATGAACTCAACTTTAACGCAACTAACTCGACTAACTGTCCAATAAAAAAATTGGCTATTTATAGATATAACATGTTGTCATTTTGATATCCTCCAGCTATACCTGTTATCGAAATTCCTTTGATAATCTTTTAACCATGTGTTTTTGGAGATCGTTTAATTAGTAGCCATGCAAATGTGTTGTTTTATACTTTTAATTAGTAGCCACGGTTGAGTGTTTTTTAATTTTTTAACTTGCATTTATTTCTTAATATTTAATATGCATACATTATATTTACAGTCACATGCACATATATAATTTGAGATCCACTCACTATTTAGTTTTAAGATGACTTTTTTCTTTTAACTTGAATGAAAAGAGATTTATATTTTTAAACTTTTCGTTACATTTTAACTAATAATAATAAGAGAAAACTCTTTATTTACTTCTTTAGAAACTTTTAACTTGACATTTCTAAAGAAAAAACCCCTCCCCTCTTTTAATTTGATTAATTGTAACTTTTATTTCAAAAACTCTTTGATTTTTATTGTTTACGCTTACGAAAACAAACTGCAATAAAATTCTTAAACTTTTAATTTTACATTTTTCTTTTACAAAAGATTTTTATTTTAAAAGTTAAATTAGATGGATTGATGCATCGGATACACAGAGAATATTGGTAGAGAAGATTAAGAAGCTTTATGGGATTAATTAATATTATGATTTAATAATTACCGTCCTAAATACTAAAACCAAGGATTATTTTCTATAAATTTTACTAAATGGATTAATAATTATTTTTATTTTAAACTTTAACGCGCTTGGAGGAGAACATTTTTAAAAAACTCTAGAAAAATAATAAACACTTTGGACTTATCAGGAACTATTGTCAAGAAAATATGTAAATATAGTTTTGATTCCTTTTATTTTGTTAACCTAGTTTAAATCTAAATTTTTTATATAAGATTAGGAAAAACATAAAAACATTAATTTATTAATATTAAAATTTTATAATATAACAATCTAATAATTTAGCTAAATATATTTTAATATAAAGTGTATGGATGTGAATTTTTTTTATATCTGCAATGCTCTAGTGGACAAGCCTACTAAACACGATGACTAGATAAAGGTTATTGGTAATAATAATAACTATTGATAATTTATGATGTATATATTTTTTGTTTTCTTTAGATCATCCATAAATTGGAAGAATGAAGTGTAAAAGTTTTTTAATTATATGTAATGCATTTTCATACAACATTTTAAAAAAAAAAACATTATGAGATAGAATTGATTTGAAAATATGCATACGACGATTATTTTTTTTATTAGTGATATAATCCAACATAAAAAATAATTATGTGATTCTTTTAAAATTTTCATGTTATTGGATATTCAAATATTGTCTAAGTAGATTGTATATGATTAAACATACAGAGCAATGAAGTAAGCAACTTTTCTTATGGGATAGTAAGATTGTTTAACTATTAATGAATTTTATTTATTGTTTTGTAAATGCAGATAGTTATTTATCGATGTAAGATGTGGAAAATCTTGAGAAATAATGTTGAGATAGTGGCTTGGAAGTACTTAGTGAACAGGAAACCAAGATGATGTTTTAAGAAATAGGATGTTATAAGGAATGGAAATAATATTTAGTCTTTATGTGAATATCAGCATAGTTAACAAAGCCCTATGACTGATACACATTTTATTTGGACAGTGTTTATATTTCTTTAAATATTTGATGTTCTAATAAAGCTGAAGAAATAGCTTTAACATCGTCCCTGAACTAGAGAATATTAGGCAGGTAAATGTCATACCTCTTCGCACTGTGCCATGATTTTGAGATATGTTAAGAGTAATACTCTAGCTTTCTTCCTTAATCCTATGCATCTGTTTTCGCTATCTTTATTTCATGTAACTGCATCGTTTAGTAAGATATATTTAAGAGAAATGATAAATAATTTAGAACTTATGTTATGCTATCGTTTTGTATAAGATTGGTTTATTTACTTAGAAGGAATAGGACTTTATAACTTAAAATTGAAGATCCAAAGTATCCTAAGGAAAGAAAAGAATTATAGAATATATTTTGAATTTTATTTCGGAAATGAAATATAAACTTTTTTAAAATAAAGTATCTAAACAAAGATATTTTCTTTAAAGTGATAATAATTTTAAAATGCTTTAGTATTATTTTTTTTTAAGAGAAAATAAGTATTGCATATTTTAAAATACAATAGTACAAAGTAAATTATGTAAACAATATGCATAGTATATTTTTTGTTTATTGATTAACAGAAATATATTGATGATTACACTTATATCATACTAAAGTAAGGCTTAAAGAAGAATATATTATGATTAGTAAACATTGTGTGATAAATACTAAAATCTAGTATTGAATTTTGGATAATATTTTGTGTAACATCTTTGACTTTGCAAGATGAAATTTTTTTTAATATTTTGAGAAGTCCATACTCATTATAAAATTTTGTTTTCTATAGAATGTTTTCTAAGTATGAATTTTTTTAAAATATAAGATAGTTTAATAATATTAAGGATAAAATGCTGTTGCTAATAAAGTAGATAAATATACTTGTAATAAGTTAACCATAATGAGAAACCAAATAATAACATTTTTTTAAAATTTTGTCCCAAATCTAAATAAAGATGTAATTGAAATATAAATTATTTTTTTTATAACCCGGTAGATCAAACTGTAAAGTAAAAAAAAGTTAAGGATATCCACTGTAAATAGTGTAAATAAATTGTTTATTTATTTGTTGTTAATAATAAACTTTGTTAAATTTTGTTATTTCAAAAATTTTGTGTCCGAGTTATTTATTTCTCCACATCGCTGCATGAAATCACAATATATGCATAATAGTTGAAACAAATATATAATTTTGCACAAAAGATAAATAGAGAATTATTTTAAGAATTTTAAATATTTTATTGGTATTCATTATAATTAAATAATCATAATCTTACATTATTTTATTGGTCATAAATCAGTTATCACAATATTATATTAAATTATATGCTATCAGTTGCCACACATATTTTGTTTGTCAGATTATTAAAATGCTACCACGTATTTATTATATCATTACATGAAGGTAAAGATTATATAAAATTATTTTATTATTTTATTATGGTAATAAAATTATAGTAAAAAGAAAAGATATACAGAATTAGTTAAACAATGAAGAATATTATTACTTTTATTTATTATTATTAGTTTAAGTGTAGTAGATTATGACATAAAATCCCTTCTCATATTTTACTACCGTGTTTTTAAAATTAACTTAGAATAAACTTTATGAATCTGAGATTATTTTATTGAGCTAGATTATTACAAATAGAAGATTAAGATTTAATTATTAGTTTAATCTTAGTGAGTAGAAGTTATTAAAGTCGTAAGAATACTATGAGTTTGTTATTTGAAATAGTAATAAAGGGGAGATAGTGTTCTTATGTCATTGAGGTAGTATCGTGTGGGATATTGGCTCAATGTAATCTATCTTGTCACCTGTATTTTCACTTCAAGTCTCATGAAAATATTAAATATTTATTTAATTTATTTTTATAAACTGAACCTTATTCGTATTTTAAATTTGAGCTAGTGAAATATTTTAATTTTAATGCTGAATATTTTAGTTATTAATTATTAACTGAGATAGAACCTGTTTTATTTTATATCATATACTTATCTGGAAGTGAAGATGCACGAGAGCATGGTTAGATTATGGCCCCCAATGTAGTTGGCATGATGTGTAGTGGAGCTACACATAGGTTAGGTAATATTGTGCCACTGATGAATGTGTGGTTTGAGAACACACATGTTCTGCATTACATGTGAAATTATTTATTAGTAAATGATTAGATTAATTTAAAAAAAATAATTACGCTTTAATAAATGAGAAATACAAGTTATAAAATGTTTTAAAAAGTTTCTTTTAAATGCAACTCACCAAAAATATGTCAAGCGTTGGTGGTCAAGAGGTCAGAACAGCTGCCATATAAGTAACAGTTCCAGGTTAGCGGGTTCACTTCCTGGCCAATGCTACGACACATGAGGAAAAAAAACTCACCAAAAATAAAGTGTTGCATCATCTTGTCATTTAATAAAAGAGTTTTAATATTAAAGAGCGAGTAGGGAGGAGGGGGAAAAGTAACTAAGTAAGAAGTTAAAACTAGCTCTCTTTTATAAATTTAAATTTAAAAAAATAAAATATGTAAAAAGAAAGATTTTAAACTTAAATCACTTAAACATTGCCTGACTGATAAATAAAGAAAAGAAATAATAATTTCCATTGCATTAATTAAAGAGACAAAGGAAAGGATTCAGGAATGTATCTTATCAAGACATTAAATTAATCTAAGAAAGAATTTAGATTAAAACAATGGAAAATTAATTAAGGAAATATCAATTAATTAAATCAGTTCAGAGAATAACTAGAAAACAATAAAGAGAAGGATATAAAAGGACTGCAAAATTTATTTCATTATTATTATTATACATTACTATTTTCATTATCATTCAGCACTATTGTATTATAAAAAAACTTTTAAAGAAAAGAAGATGGCAAAAAGTCAGGAGTGTTAGCAGTATGCAAGACTAGACAACAACCAACGTATGTGACTAATCTTCAATCCCAGTACTTTGAAATATCAGATACTCTCCATCTAGAAATCATATTCACCTCGTGATCTGAAAACTACAAAAAATCTCTCCAATGAAACATGGAAAATTAGCAAGAAGCCAAACCATCAATGCAAAAGGAAAAGCCAACTGGCTGGTGTTCAACAAAGCAGGAGAAAGCAATGAATTGTGTCCATGAAAAGTGCAATGTGTTATCCACAAGAACAATGGTTGTTGCTAGTGACCACCCAACCCCTATTCATTAGCAGAACTTTTAAAAGAAGAATTTTTGTATGAAGAGGAAGAAATACGTAAACTTTAAATTTTATTATTAGTTTATATATATATATATATTTAAAAAAAACAACAACAATACTAACATTGGAATTTAATTCTAGGTAAATATATTCTTTATTATCCCAATCTAAAGATTTGAACATTTATTTGAATAAAAGACTCTAATGAACTTTGATATTACAGCCAGAGTAATCTTTAATGTTGCTTCCCTAAAATTTTATTATATTATTGCATGAATATATGCTCATTATAATGTGTTTTAATTATGAGTGTATGTAAATTTTAATATTACTTCCATAAGTTAGTATATTGTATTTTAAACATGTTTGTGCTTATATTTGAATTGTGTTATATGTTTAACTATAAATATGTATGAATAAATTATTCGTTTGCTTAATTATTGCCTGATCGGTTCTCTCTCTTGAAACTACTTTATGAATAGATTAAGTTACAGTTAATTATAAATGTATTAAACTTTTTTCTTTTCCACAATTGAGAAAATGAGCTAGCTTGGGATATATCAAGTGCTAGATTATACATTTGTTATCTGGGCATGCTGATTATATAACTTATGATAAGCTGGCACCTAAGGTCTTATCTCAAAACAAATAAAAATGCTTTGGATGGCAGGGATTTGAATTTAGAAACTGAGGAGTTCTATAGCCTGAAAATATGACCTCAGGTTATACTTTGAATAGCCTCGGTCTGTTATAGGTAGTGTTAGTGTTTCATCTGCCTGTGGTATTATACTTCTCTGTTTGAAGGGTCAGGCTGCTGCAATAATGAAAATGCAGCCAGAATTAAGATCAAAATTTTAAATTAGATAATCATAGCAATTTTAATCCATCCAGCATAATTGGTGCCCAACTGGGTGCCAACAAATTACCAAAATAATTATAAATATAATAAAAGTTAAAATTATAAAAAAAAAATTGAAACTAAAATTTAAAATAAATGCTAAATTGCATTGTTATAAATGTAAAATCGGTGAGCAGTATCAGAAGAATATAGATCAAAGCAAACAAATTATAATGCTAAGTGGTAAATGTAAATAAAAATGAGAGTCTAGAGAGATAATTATTTTATGCAGATTAAGGATATTGATGTTAAGATGGAGATCAAAAAGGACTAGGGGTTGGTGGTGGCTGTATACTTCATCCAAACAAAATATATGGAATAGAAATGTGAAATAAGTAAAATGGAAATGTGTTGTATTAGAGCAAAATAAAAAAATGGTGGCACAAAATAGGACAGAAGTAATAATAGAAATGCTGAGAAAAGAAACAGAATGGGGGGGAGGTTGGAAGTACTAAATAGCATAAGAAAATATATGGATAAGATTGTAAAGAGAATAGATAAAGTGAACAAGAAGAAATGGATGTAGTAAAACTAAAAAGCAAGGAAAATACATTTAAATTAGTAGAGAACAGTAAAGCATGAAGATGTGCACACATATGGATAGAATTAATGCAGTGAATCAGTTTCTAAAAATAACATTTTGGAGTACATAGGGAAAGCTCCTAATGAATACCTCAACAGCTTGGAATGCTACTTCACATTGAACAAATTGAATGAGGAAGTGGTGGTAGCTATAGCTCAGTCATATTCAGGGCAACATGCAATTCTGGTGGGATTCTTATTCTCAAGATTGGTAACATTCGGAGAATATAAAGTTGTTAGTGGTGAATTACTGGAGTGAAGAATATCATGAGAACATTAAAAACCAGGTGGCACAGGATATATGGTGTTCTAATGAACTGTTTACCACATTTTTTCACTGACATGTGGTGAAATAAGGTAAATAATGGCAAATCCATTATCTGTACAGCAAATTGTATGAATGATCAGACATAGTTTTTCTATGGGGACAGGAGATATAAACCCTCAGAAATAGACAGCTGTATGCAAGTAGAAAATCTAGTATGCAGCTAGGAAGAAAGAGAGCCAATAATGGCACCCCAGTGCTGTCTGAAAATAAAAATAATATTAAAAGGGGTGATAACCAGTGCTTTACTTGACTCCAGTAGCCAAGTATCAATAAAGTCCCAAGAAATGTTTGATAGAATGAGTTGTGTTAATCCTAATGTCAAACTTTTGCCATAAAAAATGGTATACATAAATTATGGCCAATAGTAAAAAGGCAAAGTTGTTGTCAAACAGTTGTGGGTGAACATGTGCACAGTGCAGAAAGAATATAGCCATGTACTGCTTATCCTAGAGGATTTGATCCATGAATTTATACTAGGATCAGACTTTAAGTATAAGACAGACTGTGTGTTAGATTATAAATTAAGTCAGGTAAAATTAGATAATAAAGCAATAATGTTTATATCAGACAAAGCAGATAGATCTACTAATGCATACTGTGTACAAAGCACAGAAATAAAAATAGAAATATGTAAAATGGTAAAAGAATCAAGGTTTATAAATAACTATCAAAAACAGTTATTGAAGCAAGTGCTAAATGAATATGAAAACGTCTTTTCTGAAATCCCCAGAATTATTCAAGGATATGAGCATAGGATAAAACTCACGAGGGATCAACCATATCAGGCTTGGGCATACCCTATTCCACATCAGTATAAGGGTAAGGTAGAAGAGCAAATAGAGAAAATGCTAAGGTGGGAAATCATTCCCTTTTAACAATCCTATTATAACCATAAAAAAATGAAAGGTCTATTCAACTTTGCTTAGATGCCAGACAATTAAATAAAATAACTATCCCTCACATAAATGCCCCTCCACCTATGCATAAATTACTTCATAATAAAAAAAGTATTTTCAACATTTGATTTGACTGCAAGTTACTGGTAGATCACGTTATACCCTAACGATTGTAAGTATATCACATTTCAGTATAATAGACATGCATATAAATTTAATCAGATATCATTTGGTTTGAAAAGTAGCAGGATGGGGTTAATACAATCATGTGTTATCAGATGAGAAAAAAAAATTAGTGGTTATGTATATTGATGACATTCTATTGATGTCAGAGAACATAGAAGAGGATTTTAGGCAATTAGAGCAGCCGTTGCATGAATGTAGATAAAAGGGGACCAAAATAAATTTTAAATAACAGAAACTTAATGACTGCTGAAGTAAAATTTTTAGACCATGTAATCAGTGAAAAAGGGAATCCAACCAAATCCTGAGAAAATTCAAACAATCGAGAATTTTCCAGCATCTGGAAATAAAAAAACATGTAAAGTCTTTCCTAGGGTTAGGCAACTTTTATAACTGGTTTTACAAAAAAAAATTTCATTGACATGGTGCCACTACTGCAATTGCATAAGAAAGAAAGGTGGTGGATGTAAACTGAACAGCATGATCACAGTTTTCAAAATGTGAAAATGAGGTTTCTAGAAAGGGTCATATTGTCATACCCTGACTTTCACAAGCTGTTTTTCATGCAAACTGACAATAGTGGGTTTGGATTGGGGGCTACAATGTCTCAAATAGAAGAGGGAGGTCAACAAGGGGTCCTTTTTTATTAGCCATTTATTGAAGGGTCCTGAAATAAACTACACAGTAATCAAGAAGGAGGTGTTAGCAATTGTATGGGTGTTCAAAAAAGTTTGATCCAAGGCAATTGTAATCACTGATCTCAAAAGCCTCAAATTCTTAAACCATAGCTTTCTTATGAACAGCCAGTTAATAAGTTAGAGTTTATTTCTTCAATAATTTAATTACAGTGTGAGATACTGCCAAGATAAAGAAAATGTAGTGGCAAATGCATTAAGCTGCTACCCTATGGCACAGGAACAACAGTAATTATGATGTTGTAAAGACCTATAAGTGAGACTGTAAAAAATTACCTCTGGAGATTAAAGGAGTGTCAAGGCAAGGATTTTGATTGTGATCAGATAATGAGGTACTTATATCATCAACCCTTGATGAGAACCAGAAATAACCCATTATGGGGAGATAGAAAGCACTATTAACAATGAAAGTGATAAACAAAAGCAGATGGACATTCCAGTTGCTATGCAGAGACAGATGGTAGATCATATACATCAAAAGTATGGTCACTATGGGGCAAATAAAATTGAGTGTTGGTTCAGCCATTGTTTTTACTGGCTGGAGATGTTTGTCAGCATTCTGGATATCATAGCTGAATGTAAAATATGCTCATAGACTAAACCACTCAATACATCTGGATTAGGGTCGCTGAGGTCTATATATGCTCAACAATCAAATAATTTAGTAGCTAAAGATTTTCACAGCCCATTGCCTTCATTTAATAAAATAAAATACCTGATTGTAGCTTACAATGTATTTTTAAAAACTGGTGGCTGCATATCCAGTGTCTCAGGAAAATGTTAATGAAACAATACAGGTTTTGGAACAATGGAACTGAGAATTCTTGGTAAAATCATATCTGATCATGGAAACCCATTCATATCCAAGGAGTGGAAAAATGGATTGAGAAACACTGGATAAAACACATATGTTAATTCACAATCTACAGTCCAATCCATGTGAGTGGGTCCCATGCAGAAACTTATGCAACTACTCTGAGTAGACATACACAGTGATCATCAAAGGTGGATTAAGGAAATCCCACAAATCATTAATATGATGAATTGGTCAAAAAATGAATCTACAAGGTTAGAACCTGTGTGGCTGCAATTTGGAAAAAAATATACTATATCCATTTAAAATAGGCTACCAGTAGAAGCATGCCCAATAGATAAAAGGAGGGATTCTAAACAAGCATGAATTAGGCTAGAGAAAATGGTTGAGTTAAGGCAGAGGAGGCAAGGAAGAGCCAAGGATAAAAAGACAAGGTTATAGTAAGGTTATAGTGAGAGTAAGTCATTCAGAAAAACATTTACAAAAAGTTTCAACCAATCTACGATGGTTTGTATATGATAATATGTAAATATAATAACAATGCATTTGTCATGGCACAGTGTGTGGAGCAGAAGGGGACATACAATACCCAATTATTGAGATTAATAAAAAGAGAAAAGAAACCACTGAACAAACAGTTAATGAAAGTACAATAATTGGCCAGAACTGTAGGTAACAAAATGAAAAAAAGTTCTTGGGCTACATGGAGAAGGAAACTAATGTTCATAAAATTAAATGTGTTGTGGTGAAAAGAAAATAATTAGGTGAAAGGATGTAAATAAATCATTAGAGAGAATGGGTCAAACTGAAGCATTTTACCTCTCAAATGGAGGGGGTCTAATTTACTGGTGATATTTGTAGTCTGAAAAGCACAGTTTAGCATTACATGTGGAATCATTTATTAGTAAAGGATCAGATTAATTTTAAAAGAAACGGGTAAGGTTTAATAAATGAGAAATATAAGTTGTAAAATGATTTAATGAGTTTCTTTTAAATGTAACTCACCAAAAATAAAGTGTTGTGACATCTTGTCATTTAAAGGGAGGAGGGTAAAAAAGATTTTTAATATTAAAGAGTGACTAGGGAGAAGAGGGAAAAGTTAAGTAAAAATTTAAAACTAGTTCTCTCCTTTTATAAATTTAAATAAAAAAAAGGAAATATGTAAAAAGAAAGCTTTTAAACTTAAATCCACTTAAAGATTGTCTGGATGATAAATAAAAGAAAAGAACTCACACTGCATTAATTAAAGAGACAAAGGAAAGGATTCAGGACTGTATCTTATCAAGACATTAAATTAATGTAAGCAAGAATTTAGATTAAAACATAATGGAAAATTAATTAAGGACAATAGAATTAATTAAATCAGATTGGAGAATGATAATTAAAAACCAATAAAGGAGAAGCATATAGAAGTACCAATAGATTCATTCCATTATTATTACATTACTATTTTCAATATCATTCACCACTTCTGTACTATAAAATAAAGAAGAGAATGATGGCAAACAGCCAGCAGCATTAGCAGTATGCAGAGCTAGACAACAACTGAAGTATGTGACTAGCCTTCAATCCCAGTCCTTCATAATATCAAATACTCTCCATCTAGAAGTCATATTCGCCTTGTGATCTGAAAACTATGGAAAATCTCTTTCCTTCATTGAAATGTGGAAAATTAGCAAGAAACTAAACCATCGATGCAAAAGGAAAGGCCAGTTAGTTGGTAATCAACAACACAGGATAATGCAATGAATTATGTCCATGGAAAGTGCAATGTGTTATCTGCAAAAATTTGAGGTAAATATATTCTTTATTATCCCAATCTAAAAATTTGAACATTTATTTGAATGAAAGACTCTAATGAACTTTGATATTACAATCAGAGTAATCTTTAATGTTGCTTTCCTAAAATTTTATCATATTATTGTATAAATAAATGTATGTGTATAATAACTCATTATAATATGTTTTAATTACGAATATATACAAATTTTAATATTGCTTCCATAAGTTAGTATATTGTATTTTAAGCATGCGTGCTTGTATGAATTGTGTTATAATATGTTTAACTATGAATATGGTGAGAATAAATTATTTGTTTATTTAAATATTGCCTGATCAGTTCTCTCTCTTCTCTCTCTTACAACTACTTCACAAATAGATTAAGTTACAGTTAATTATAAATGTAGTAAAGTTTTTTTCTTTCCTACAATTGAGAAAATGAGCTAGCTTAAGATAGAACAAGCACTAGTATACCTTTCATCTGGGCATGCTGATTATATAACTTATGATTAACTGGCACCTGAGGTTTTACCTCAAAATTAAAAAAATGTTTTGGATGGCAGGGGTTTGAATTTAGAAGCTGAGGAGTTCTATAGCCTGGAAATCTGCCCACATGTTATACTTTGTATAGCCTCAGTATGGTTATAGGTACTGTTGATGTTTCATCTACCTGTGGTATTATACTCTTCTGCTTGAAGGGCCAGTCTGCTGCAATAATGAAAGTGCAGCCAGAATTAAAATTGAGATTTTAAATTAGAAATGAACAAACAGTTTAAACTTTGTGGCTAATTGTTCTAAAGTGCAAAATATAAAATGTGCTAACACGCACAAGCACACAAAGCTGAAGACAAATAAAGAAATGTATGTATATATATATATATATATATACATACATTTCTTTATATATATATAAAAATATAGATCGGATATATATATATATATATAAAAGTGGCTAAGCACTTCCAAGGGTCAGAGCCCTCATATTCATATCCATTTTGTAAATAGACAAGAAATTGATTAGGAGCAATGTAAATTTATGCAAATGTGAAAGTTATGTATTCCATTCATAGCCATTTTGTAAATAGACAAGAAATTGATTAGGAGCAATGTAAATTTATGTAAATGT
Organism: Epiperipatus broadwayi; assembly: GCA_028023455.1. Classification (NCBI taxonomy): domain Eukaryota; kingdom Metazoa; phylum Onychophora; class Udeonychophora; order Euonychophora; family Peripatidae; genus Epiperipatus; species Epiperipatus broadwayi. The sequence goes on along the minus strand of JAQFVV010007153.1, from coordinate 109,225 downwards.
GAAAGTTATGTATTCCATTCCCTGGATATTTTGTAGCAAGAGTCTTTTCTATTTATCGTACTGCTATCTCTAGCAATAAAGTAAGCCTCTTTTATCTTCCTTTTGAGATCATGTCGCTCTCTGCAAACCACCATGGGATCTCTAGGTTGGCAATCATGGCTGGCTAAAGTGCAGTGCTGTGCTAAAACTGAACTATAAGAAGTGTCCACTGGTGCTTTGTTATAGGAGTATGTGTGTTGGGATAGCTTAGTGGACAGAGAGGCCCTGGTCAGTTAATATGATGATTTATAATGTTTTTCAGCACAGGTAATATTATAGACCACCTGAAGTATCAGCGAGAGTGGTAGGCTGTCTTTAGTATTATTGATTAGTTTGTTGGAGTTGGGAGGTGTATGAAAGCATAAATGACATTTATTAGTGAATATATTGTAAAAACTTTTATGTACATTAGACAGATAAGGGAGTAGAAGTCTTTGCTTGTCTGTGTTAGGGGCCTGATTATTAATTTTAGAGCAAAATTGTCAATTAAATTCTGATTAAAACCAACTTTTATGAATATGAGGGCTCTGATCATTGAAAGCATCTAGCCACTTAATTATATAGATATTAAAATTATATATATATATATATATATATATACATTTCTTTATTTGTCTTCAGCTTTGTGTGCTTGTGCATGTTAGTGCATTTTAGATTTTCATTTAGATAATCATAGAGATTTTACCCCACCTGGTTCAATATATATATGTAACCTCCATGATTTACATGCATGACATTTATATGCATCTTTTTATTTTATTCATGTATTCTAAAAAATATATGAAAATCATGTGCATAAATAAATTATAAAGTAAGATATTTAATAATAATTGTAAAAATTAAAATTTTGTTACAATGCTGTATTTTGAAATAATTATTTTAAAAGAACATTGCTATGGGAACCAACTGAAGCTCTCTTCGATCATCTACTTTACATAAAAGATGTGAATTGAAACTTCTTCATCATGCCTTATAAGAGAGAAATTCATAAAGATTATAATGGTTGTTTAAGTTTATAATGAAAACTTTTAGGGTAAAACTTCAAAATGCCTTCCTTGATCTTTCCAGTGATGTAGCTGACTATGAAACTGTAAACAAAGGAATTCCTTAGAAATAAACTTTGATTATGACAGTCTCTTAATTACGGTCTGGACTTTAAAAAATATGATGCTACTATAAGAAAACTTACTGTCTAATAAATTAAAAAAGGGAAATATTCTTCTACAAATTAATTTGTAAATCTATTTAATTTTGATGCTCTAAGTATCAGAAAAAACTTACATGAGATTAATCTATTAGTGAAACAAACTATGATGAGTTAAAATGTTAATATTGTTTGCAGATGTTTAAAATAATGACTCTGATGGCCATATATCTACATTAACCAATTAATAAAGTGTGAGCTCACAAAGATATTGTAACAGTCAGATTTGTTTATTCACACAACAAAATCCAGAGTCTTGGCAAATTATACAAAGGATGATCTAAATGAGGGGTTGAGACCTCAAATCTGATCACACCTCAGCTCCCTCACCAATGCTCCAAGATTTACTACCCTATGAATGATATATATATATATATATATATATATATATATATATATATATATATATATATATATATATATATATATATATATATATATATATATATATATATATATATATATATATAAGGCTACACTCAGACTTCTAGTTCATGTGCCAGCAGTAGAAAGGGTGGAACATGAGATTCAGCAAATAAATGACTCAAATTACTATATAAATAACTAAACACAGACATCTATGGCTACTTAGGTAACACACATGTGGACTTAAACTAACATGATAATTTAAAATATTTAGTTGAATGGTAATGAGTTATGAATAAGACAGTGTACATGAATACATTTTGTATATATTTATTAAAAGAAATCAATACTAACAATCTGGCAATAGTGTAGGGGGTTACATAGCAGGTATATAATGATGAGTGGATGGGTACAAAATCTCATCTCTACACTTTATACATTTTTTATCAAGTAATTATTGCCACTCTATTAATTTGGTTATCTACGGTTAACATGCCTGACTTATGCTATGTCATATCAAGGTTTTCCAAGGTTAAACACACAAGAATGACGATGTTAATTATAACTTATTTATTAATATTGCATAATGAGCAATAAGTGCACCTTATATAGATCAAATCTAGATCTGGAGTTCAGATCAATACTGAACTGAATAATATAAAGGAAAATGAACTGGCACTTTGCAGTGGAGCTTCCGAGACTATGACACTACATAAACTAAATAATGGTTGTGACTCAAATGTGCAATTACTCAGAGGATTCAGTACCAAGTATTCAGGTCCTGTGGACCATACGACTTGCTATTGCAAAATACATGAACGCTTAGTTCAGGTGATCGGAGGAGGTTATACATCAATCTGGACCATCATGTTCCAGTTCTAAAATAAGATAATGGAGTGGCCCTTAAAACCTAAGCCCATTTTTAAAAGAAAGCTGTCCAAACTAGGAGTAATGGGGTGGCCCTTACACCAAAGCCCATTCTAATAAGAAATACATATGGCAATGCATAATACACAAATGTGCTTCATAAAGACACATTTGCAGCACTTTTTAAAATATAAACATTAAAATTAATCAAGCGCTAACTGTTCACCCATTCATAAATTAGCACACTTAAACATGCTAAAAGGGGTTAATTAAAAGAGATCTAGTTTACCCAGTAATCCATATAGTTTATAATAATAAACTAAAAGAGAGTAAAGCCTATTTGGGACTTAATTAACTAATTATTTACAATGTGCCTTAAAACATGATTCTTGCAGCACTTTTTAAAATATAAACATTAAAATTAATCAAGCGCTAACTGTTCACCCATTCATAAATTAGCACACTTAAACATGCTAAAAGGGGTTAATTAAAAGAGATCTAGTTTACCCAGTAATCCATATAGTTTATAATAATAAACTAAAAGGGAGTAAAGCCTATTTGGGACTTAATTAACTAATTATTTACAATGTGCCTTAAAACATGATTCTTGCTATTATTTAACTAAATGAAATCATTTAACATGCAAACCTGAATTATACTAAGCTAAAACATAGTAGCTCAACATATATATAAGTAATTTTCAGAATGGTGATTTATTTATGTGCTAAAAAGCAATTTAAGATTATATGAGAGAGTCAAATTATCTCTCTACTGTTATAATATTTAATAATCTCTGCTCTGAGGTATGGTATAGCATAATAAATGAAATATCAAATAAACAAAGTAATAAAGGCATATCCACAGATTGAATAGATTAAGAATAATAACTAAAATAGTTATGATTAACAAAAATATTATTAGTTGACTTTTAATTAGGCAAGATTTGTTTTACATTATTATGTTAAATAAGGTTACATTAAGATATTTAAATCAATAAGTATGAATTCATTACAGAGTTAATTATTAATAATAATTTTAGTTTGTACACATAATATAACTAGCTTTGGAAAATTATTGAAATTATTTATTAAAACTTAGTTTAAGAGCTCTGTGGAAGATTAATTACTGATCATCTTCTCGCTGAAATGACTTGCATGAAGTAGGCACTAATATTCACCAATGGGCTACTTCATTCTTAGTGGCTTCTTGGCAGATTGCAGTTTTGAACTCCCTCCATTTCCTAGATCAATTTTCCTATGAGGAAGAAGGTATGATAGGCTTTCTAGCCTCAGGTCTTCATCATCAATTTTGGCATAGCACCTGGCTGTATTTGAATTAGCTAATTTTGAATTAAAACTGGGTTTTTTTATAGAACATCTTTTTTATCCCTCACAAGCCATTAAAAGTAGTTTATGACTTTTAATTTTTAATAGACAACATAAATTTTAATAAGAACAAAAGTCTTCACCCTTTGAACTTTTATTTTTAAATATTTAAAATCCACAGCTTTCAGTTTACAATTTAATGAAAGGTATTTCTGAGAAACTGATGACCTTAATTCTTTCTTTTTTAAAAAAGACATTTAAGTCAACATTCTAGATATACATAAGACAGACACCCCTGAATTTAAGATTTATATGCGAATACCATAAAATCTGTAAATTAAATAACTTAAAAAATAGTTTAGAAATATAATTTAGAAAATCTGTAATGTTTACTAAATCCATTGCATTACAGTTTCCTTCGTATATATACATAGGTGTGCTCCTACATATACAACAATGTTTACAACTTATTTTAAATTTATTAATTTAATCATTTTAAAATTATAACTGCATACACATTAGAAACATACAAACATTAATATTTCCATCAGGTGTGCACACATATCTGCACATACACATTAATATACGCAATTACATCCCAAAACAAATTATTATAAGCTTATATACATGGACTGGAAGGGGTTTGAACTGGGGAAAAAATACTACTATGGAACATAGTAGGTGAAACAGGATGATAAATAAAACATACTGTTTCAATATCAAGGTAATTGAATAAACTTACTATAAACTTTTTTCTTGATGAATTATTATCAATCCACAAAGATTTTTTATCTCATGTATGCAAATATTTAAATACAATTTTTTTATATTATCATTTTATTTGTTAATTAAAATTATTGTTATATTAATAATTTTGTTGCATGTTTATTTCTTATCTGAATTCCAAACCAATTAATGTGAAAGGGGGTAATGATCAGGAAACATGATTAAATCTGCATAGCAACCTATTTTTCTTTTTTATGTGTTCATTCTGGTAATTATCTGTGACTATATAAATTATACAATTAAAATTTGTTTAGTCTCTCCACCATGTACTCAGTTTCCCATTAGATATTTATAATTCCCCTAGACTGAAATAAATAATGTCTTATTCATTTCAGTGGGGCCAAGTGGTATTCTACATGGTTCTGAGCATGTTTTCAGAGTCATGATGATGCTAATAAATATTTTCAAAAGGTTTTAAATATTATTAAATAAAATAGAACAAATAGTTTAAAATGAAGTATTAAAGATAATATAATATTCAAGTTTTGTAATAAATTATTAAGTAATAAATTGTAAAATAATATTAAATGTAATATATTTATTTAAAGTGTTGGAATTTAAGAAAATCTTGTAAGTTGTATAAATTATGTTAAAATTGTATCTCTTATCAAAGATTAAAATAATGTGTGGAATGTATTACAAAACAATTCACTTAAAAACTACATTTTAACTCTAATTAAATTAAAAATAAGTTTAAAAAAGATTAAGCTTGTTTTGAGATGTGAGATTCAAAAACAAGGAAAAAATCCAAGCAATTTTATAATTACAGTGTTTTGCATGTTCGATTTTATAATTAAAATAAAATCAATTAAATGTGTTAAAAAACAAGATCAAAACTGTGAAAAACCAAGATCCAAAGGTATTAAAAACAAGACATCAAAATCTATACTAAACCGGGTCCATTTAAAAAAAAGTTGTTTAATTGGGTTTAAACCTTATTTAACATAATTTTATATTTTTAATATTATGTGAATGGACTAGTCCTTCAAGCAGAGGAGAGAATACCATTGATAGCAGAGCTATCAATGATAACCATGGTCAGACCGAGCTATGCAAAGCACAACACAATCACATTCAGACCATGGCCCACCTTGACTTCTAGATTCAAACCCCTGCCATCCAGAGCATTTTATTTGTTTTGAGGATCAACCTCAGGCACCAGCCAATCATAAATTATTATATCAGCATGCTTTGGATGACAGACCCACAATCCAGCACTTGAAATATCCCATGACTAGCTCACACTCTGTCTCAGGGACCAGCATATTTCTTTAACACATAACATAATTCTACATTAATTTACTGGTGACACAATGACAAAGAGAAAATAAACAAAATAACAATTAAAGCAAACATTAATATTTAATTATTTACACACATATATTTAATATAATATTAAATAATAAAATTTTACATAAGAAAATTTTAAATGATTACTTTAGGCTATAGTTATAATAGTCCGTTAATTAAAGTTAATTTCATTTAAAATTAAGTGTGTACATAGCTATTTAAAAGTATATTTACCCAGGTTTTATTTTGTACATACTGTCCAATGGTTTTCCTTTCCAACCAATTGGCCTTTTGTTCCTCCATCGATAGTTCATGGGTTTCCTTTCGGGTTTATATTGAATAATGAGAGAGAGGGTATGCTGCAACTTTTACTTCATAACCTTGGCATTGATTCCAGGTCCTGATTCAGCAGGATAGTTGATGGCTGAGAGCTTAGGATATGAAGCCCTGTCAGAGATACTTCTATGGCTTATACAGTCTCTCCATTAATGTTGTCCGCAGAAATAATGATTGGCTTACTACTGCATTTACAATTTCGGAATATTCTGTATTCATTATTAAAGAACCTGAATTCCAGACTAATAATAAATTGATGATTGGAATAACTTGATCACAAAATACAGATCAGACTGCATATCACAAACCAGACTGTATAGCAATAGTGACTTTATATACTTTTTTCTCTCCTATTGTTTTAATTTCTTATCATTATTTTAATTTTGATCTTAAAAAATCTGTCTTTTAATTAATTTTACATTTCTTTAATTAATTGATTTTTACATTTGCCTTAATCTTAATCCATCCAGATTCATCTAAAAGATCTTGATAAGATAGTTTAGTTTTTTTTTTTTAATTAATACAATTTAATCAGTACTCTTATAAATTAATTAATTACATGTTTCTAAGTTTTACAAACATTTTATTTTTACAGACTAAATTTTAGTCCGATTTCACATTGGCTTATTTTATACATTATAAAAGTTTTCTTTACAAAGGGAGAGAAAAAAGAGTATTAACTTTTGTATTATACATTTCTCCCCCCCATTTCACTCTTTAACTAGCAAAACTTTATCATAAAACAAGATGATGCAGTGCTTTGTCTTTTGGCAAACTGCGCTTATACAAAAAAAACTCTTTAACTTTCTAATTAAACCTTTGTCTCCTAAACTCTTTTAAATAATATTTCTATTAAACTTTTAATAATTTCTTTCAATGAAAGTTACTTCAATCATTTATTGATAATGATTCAATAGTGTTTTTATTTCTTTAAAAAAATTTTTTTATAAGTCTTTAAGCTGCTTATAAGTTATTTTTATCTAATTTTTTAATAAAAATTACAGACATGTAATGCTGTTCATTAGTGGTATAATACATAGACAGTTTTTCTTGAAATCAGTCAAAATCTTGTTTTAATCAGACTGCAATGAATGTCATAAGAATGACTGAGTTGAGAAGAGGAAAAACTGATGAATGCTGAAGTCTAATCTGAATCTCTGGAACCTTACCATGCTGTTTAGGGAAGAATCTATAATCCAAATGAAGAAACAAAAGCAAAATCTTAAATTTCAATGACAGTAACTTTAATAAAGGACATTATGGCAACTTATAAATGAAATCAATTAATACATATTATCTTGGAAGAAATATTAGACTCAAAAGAAAACTCTTCAATGAACTGTAGAGAAATCTGGCTTCAGAAGTTTTGCCTTATAAGTTTAAAAAAATGTGTAGACTTATTCTATTATATTAACAATTTTATGTTTTATTTTAGTATATATTTATTTTTAATAAGCTACATTTTATATTATTGATTGATTAAAGCAGGAAGCAAAAATTTGGAAAAAGTTAATTGCATTTTAAGGCAAATGAAATAAAAAAAAGATTTGTATTAAAAAAAATCTCCATTTTTGTTTTCAATATATATATTATAATTTGTTAATTTTTTTTTTAAAGTTTAATGTAAAATTGTCAGATAAATAATGAAAGGTGTAATATTCATTTTAAATACAACTGTGCATGCTTGTAAAATACTTAAAGGGCACAAATGTTAAAATAATGAATATAATATAATTATTAGTATTTTATGTTAAAGGTTTATTTTGAAATTTGATTGAGTTCATTTGTATGTAAATAAAAACTCACATTAACTGTCATGAATTAAATTTTATGTATGTTAGAACTAATTATGTGAAATTGTTAGATCATTGTTAAATGGTTATTATTTTATTATTTACTATAGCTATATGGAGGATTTATTCATGATTTTCCTAGAAAATTGGGTCAGATTCAGAGAACCATCTTATATAATTATTTTGTGTCACTCTTAAATCAGGATTCAGATCTAACGTAGCCATTCCCTAAAATTAACTTTGTAAGAAAGCTGTGTTGGTTATAATTCATATTAGATACATGTGTGTGTCTATAAAGCTTCTGGCATAAATTTATTATATTTGTTAGCATCAACTCTATATAGGATTATATTAAGGGTGTATTAACTTTTTCAATGGCAAATATTTTGTTTGGCTGAGTGAGTTAAAACTCTAAACTTTTGATTGGTCAATTACAGTTTATTGAAGAGTTTTCTTTTGAGTCTAATATTTCTTCCAAGATAATATTTAGTGAATTAAATGTGAAGGTATTTAAGCTTCACACTCTTAGTTCAAAATGCTTGAGTCTGACTTATTTAAATAAAATTGAGGCATAGATTAAGATGGGTCCCATTTTTTTCTAATAGTTCTGGCTTGTGTTTTAGAATTGAGAGTCCCATGTGATGTCATTATTCCATCTTATTGTCTGTCACATAAGAATGTTTAAAGCGTATCTGTTTGAAGGTGTTTAGCTTTCACGTTATTATATTATCTGTTTACGCTTAAATTTGATATATTTACATTTATTAATATCATTTCATTAGATTTAAAAATATTGCTTCGTTGTAAATCGGATGATTTCGCATTGTTAATTTATATATATATAATATTTAGTGGATTAAATGTGAAAGTATTTAAGCTTCACACTCTTAGTTCAAAATGCTTGAGTCTGGCTTATTTAAATAAAATTGAGGCATAGATTAAGATGGGTCCCATCTTTTTCTAATAGTTCTGGCTTGTGTTTTAGAATTGAGAGACCCATGTGATGTCATTATTCCATCTTATTGGCTGTCACGTAAGCATGTTTAAAGCGTATCTGTTTGAAGGTGTTTAGCTTTCACGTTATTAATTTATGTTCATGTAAAAGTATACAATTTTTTACTAAAATGTTACTGTTTTTTTTAAATAATTATGTTTTCAGTATATTTTATGAAAATAATTTATAATATGTAAAAAAAATACTTTAAAAAACACTCTAAAACATTCATTTTCATTTTGAAATGCAGAACAAAGAAGCTGGAGTGATGAAAAAATATTGACAAGCCTCTTCTTTTGCTGAAATGAGAACCAACCAATCAGCATCTAGAAAAGCCTGCCTTCTACCGTTGTTAAAGTGTAAATATCAAATTTATTGATTTTTTACTTTTAAAATAATTTCAGAAAGAGCAGCATCTTATGGTGCTTTTTTTCAAGCTTTAAAATGACGGTAAAATCTTTACCATAGCATTAAAAATAACGGTATTCGAGAGACTTGAAGCCATGACCATTTTTGATCAGAGAAATCCTGGAAAAGGTTAAAGACCAGAGATTTGCTCTATGGTAAATGAGCTTGATCATAAAACTAAGTTGTATTATTAAATGTAAACCAAAGATGAATGTTTTAAAATTAATCAAAATAAAATGTGGCCACTTTACAAATAATTGCAGGTGGACTAATATATATACATATATGATTGAAAAAATGGCTTGTTTATAAAAAACGAACATTACTTTTAGTCTGACAATTACAATATTTTGTAATACACTATTGTTTTATTTATCGAAATAATGTGTTACCTTTATATGTAATATGGTCTGACCTGCATACTTATCTCATATCAATTTCATCAGTAGAAACTTATGTTGTACATAATCTAGTCAAGTATTGCAAATGCATATTAGATAAAATATTTTCAAATCTTATTTAAAAAATGATATGTGTCTCTTTTTTTCCTGATATTTCATGTCATATAGTGCCTGAATCAGTTAAATAAATGTAAATAATTTAAACATGTCAAGCATTGGTGGCCTAGCGATTAGCATAGCTGCCTTATAAGCAGCTGCCAGGTTTGCTTCTCGGTCAACGCTTTAACATATAAAAAATAATAATTTAAACATTTATAGTCTGACTATTACAATATATATATAATAAAATATATTCTACAACAATATATTATATATATATATATTTTTTTTCTATAGTATATATATATTGTAGTTTATTTATATAGAGAGAGTGCGCATCAGGAAAAGACAATTGATTTCATTTCTAAGAGAATGTAAGATTTGTTAATATAGATAAAATAATCACAATAAATACATTACAGCATTGTAATCTTCAATGACCAAACACATACTACAAAATACAATCTGCAATTTTTCAATGCTTTTTAAAGAATGCACACAGTCCACTTTCTCCTACAACATTTTATCAACTCCAAACAATAATGATTTTTTTTTACTCTTTTCCTTTAGAAATGCATTTTCTAAGCTTTTGACTCTTCCAGATGCTGTGTTTTCCGTGACAATTTTGGCAGATATATTTGATATGCATTTATAAAATTTTTGTGTTAATATTATCTAGATCATTATTAGTAGTTTAATTTAGAAACCAGTTATTATGTCTAAAATGAGATTCAAAACGTAAAGTACAAATACTTCATACTCAATTAAAATAACTTTCCATTCTGGAAAAATGCCATGGTCATATGATAGGCCCATATATGACATTTGAAATATAATATGTAAACTTTAGGCTGTTAAAACATTATTTTGAATGGTATTTTATTTTTCCTCATTTATATAATTGACAAAATCATTACTAATATGATAAAATTGTCTGACATATTCTTAAAAAAACAGCAACTATAAGTTTCTGGTGTGATACTATTGGTATGTATCTTATAAAGCAATTTGGAAGCATTAATGAGCACAAGCTAAGTTTACAAAAATAATCAATAAGTTGAAATATCTGGAAAAATATGTGAAAGGTCAGAAATAATTAATTGGCAAAATGTACAATGTCCAGGAATTTATTCATCTAATAATGATTGATGATAGACCAAAAATTAATCATAATAAAGTATAAATTAACCAGAAATGTATACATCTGGTAAAGAATATTAAAAAAAAAAAAACAGATATTGACCATCTGATAACTTAATCAAGTTCTGAAACATCTGATATATGCTTGCATGGTTAGTGCATATAAAAAATTAGTTTATATTCTTGAAAAATTATGATTTTTGACAAGACCAAATGCCCCCAGAACATATCCAATAAATGTCTTTACTTTTTATTTTAAACAGAGTTGCTCATAATAAAAAACACAATTGTTAACATTTACTTATTATTATATTGCTTTGTCAACAATTGATTTGTTTTTAAATGACTTCCTTTATAACTAGTTTAGAAAAATATTTTGAAACAAAGTTTTCTTTATTGTAAATCATTTTATAAACCTAATGTTGTTTAATACAAAATTATTTATATACTTGTCAGTCTTTAAACCCAAACAGGGTATTTCCTTAGAAATGATTGATGTTGTTCTAGTTCCAGATGATCAGAAAGAAATTGGATTTGATTATAACTATTTGATTCCTCAAACTATATCTATAACTAGGGAAAAATTTATATCCCTAGTGATTTAGGAGAGATATTCCTTCTTTTTCTCCTCCTAGAGCAAGTATCATTATTGTATTATGCCCTTTTTGGTTTTCTGTATTTCATCTTTCTCTATTATTTTTGTGGATTTGATTATTTCTTATTCTTTGGCTTGTATTATATCCTGATTCTCAGATCTTCTGCACCTGATTACTCACCTGTTGTGCTAAGCAATTCACTAACTGTTTGGTAGTTTTTTATTAGCAACCATCATGATTTGTTCTATTTTATTAAGCAAATTATGCCTTATTGTGGAGCTTATTTATCCTAATAGAACTTAGGTGGACAAATTATTAATCTTGAATCCTGCCTTCTGAAGAATTGAGTACAACTCTCTTCAATTCTTATATGACATTTTTCTTGTGCTACTTAGTACTGAATAAAGTTTTGATTTTCTTCTGTTCAAAAAACTAATTTGTATAATTTCTTTATATTTTAAAAATTACCTGATTTTCTCACCAATGAGTTCTAGCAGTTATGAGATATTCCCTAAAAATGTTTATACACTTAAGTCAACTTGTGTTATTTTTCCAAGTGGTTCAAGTGACTAGATTTTTATATTTCTCTAGTTGTTCCATATGATTTTCACCCAAGTCTCCTCTAAATTCTATAATTCTCAAAAACTTATTCGGTATATTTTGGTGTGCTTTATATGGCTTAGAATACCATGCCTTTCCTTGTTTTGTCTCCAAAAGTTTTTTAGGATTGACTTCTTTTGCTTCTTTTTTATTTATACTTGTTCAAATTTTCTTTACAGTTTTTTTATTATTTTTGCATCTCCTAAATGTACTATTTTATGGTTTTGCTAGAACTCTTTTTTATTTTTTATCCATTTGGTTTATTTATGCAACAATCACTGTTTTAATTATTTTTATATTTTTCTTTATCATTGTTGCTTTTTGGTTCATGTCTAGATCTAAATATTTTTCTCTTTTTTTTTTTTGAACACTTTATATTCCTATTTATATGTTCTTTTAATACTTTTATCATATTTGGCTTTCCACTTCTTTTTTCTTCCTCTAATTTTATTTTTTTTATAATTCTCTTTAATTTCTCTTCTATCCTGCATTAACTTCTTGATTTGCTTGAAGCATATCATCTACTGCAATTAACACTTTATTCTTCTGATTTATCTTTATAATGATTTTTTTTAAAACCTTTTACCTTTATTTTCTTTCATATCCTTATTTATTTTTTGTAACATAATCTAATTTTCAACTTTGTTCACATTCATTTTTGCATTCATTATTTGAATCATTTCCCCATTATGATCTATTTCTTTATATTAATTTATTTTATCATCATTTCATTATTATTATCCATTTTTGAAATCATTTCTTGGTTCATCTTTTCATTATTAACTATTTTTGTATTTATTTCTTGAATCATATTTTCATCATTATTATTAATATTTTCAATTTTTGTATCATTTTTCCAATTTTTCCTCTGCTTAATTCAATTTCTTTTATGTTGATTATTCATTCTGCTACTAGTTTTTCCTAAGTTTTGTTTTGTGCTGGCTATGCTTTTTTTTTTTAATTGTTGAATCATTTTTATTTTAGCTCTTATGAGCATTTGTTGTGGTTACTGCAATTATTATTTATTCTAATTGTCATTGCTTTATTTCCAATAATTTTTTTCTTTTTATCTTTCCTTTTTAAATATTTCATTAAATTTGAATTACTATCTCTCTTCCTTCATTTAACTTTTTTTTTGCTTTCAAGATATCCAGGATTTTGCTTTTTCAACCTTTTTCCAGCCTATCATTTTAGCTTTTTAATTTGAACTAATCACTTTCATTTAACCTGCTCTTTCCGAATTGTTGCTCACTTTTTTATTCTCTCATTTAGCGGTTCATACATTTTTACTATTTATTTCATTAATTAGTTTTAAGTTGTAGTCATCATCATTTTTTTCTCAGGTAATTTTTATTCTTGGTCTAAATTTGGTGTAGCCAATTTTATCTACTTGACAAAATAACAGTAACTAAATAGGTTTATTTTAAGTAATTTACAAATAATTAAATATATTTGAGTTCAAACCTTCATGTTAAGGTATCAATTTATATTATGTGATATTCTCATGATAATATGATATATATATATTCAGGACTATTACAGTATAATGCCAAAAGTTAGAATGAAATGGCTGTATATGTGTGTGTGCTGTCTGAAATTTCATCAGTGTTGACAAAGGTAAGCTAATATAAAATCAAAAGCTCCAAGGGTAGATGGATTCCTTCAATTTTTGATTTTTTGTTCAACATGTGGGTGCTGGTGAGACTGATTATGCATATATAAATACATAAAAGCAGTCTATACCTAAACAATATCAAGCAATATTAAAAATCTTAATCTGTTTAATGTCAAAGCCAGGTTTTCTATTATGATAAAGATAGATACCCACCTTTCTATGGTCTAATATATATATATGTGTGTGTGTGTGTGTGTGTAATTTGCTTATACTAAATATTTTCTATGTATGTAATTAAAGGGATTTGAACTCATGATTTTTCAGTATACTCATCCTCCATTCCATCTCATGTAACTAATACACATGACCACATACATGGGAAAAAGATATGTGATTACTAATATTCATATTTTGTGCAGAACCAGCACTCATCAGTTAGGTCAGATCATAAACTTCCACTCATGAATACAATCAGTGCTCAGTTTATATTAAAATAGTAATTCCTTAAACTTTAATGGACAACTTTTAATCTTCTCACTCTTTCAACTATTTAACCATAAATGTCATTGAAAAGTTAATGATGGAATGCTGAAAGCCCTTATTGTATTTGATATTGTAATCATAACCATATAGATATTTCATCAATCTAACTTCTCATATTATCATACTACTGCTTATCCATATATATTAATAGTAGAGGGAATGGACACTTAATGGTCTGCTAATATGAGGGTTAGATTGATATAATGTCTACATGGTTATGACTGCAATATCAAATCCAGTAAGGCTTTTGAGCATTCCATCATTGGTTTTTTAAATGAAATGGATGATTGAATATTTGAAAGAGTGAGAAGATTGAAGCCTGTCCATTAAAGTTTGAGGATTTTCTATCTTAATATAAACACTGAGCACTGATTGTATTAATGTGTGGAAGATTATGATCTGGTCCAACTGATGAGTTCTAGCTCTGTGCAAAATACATTTATTAAGGGTCATGTATTTTTTTCACATATATGTGGTCATGTGTATCAGTTGCTTGAAATGGAGTGGAGGATGAATAGACTAAAAAATTCTGACTTCAAATCCCTTTAATTATGTGTATGTATGTATATAATGACAGGAGGTTATTTAATTCTTTACTTGGTTATACCATATAAGTATGTCAAATTATGTTTCTGCACGAATTTGAGATCAATATATATATGTCTGATAACTGGTAAGATAAAAAAATCCAAATTTTCACACTTTCATTGGATATCCATGTTTGGATGAGCCAAATTTGCACATGTGTATAGAAAAGGTTATATGATAAATTCCAGAAATATTTCTTTTAAACAATTGTTGTAACAGACATTTTAGAATTTGAAGAGACTTCAGCTAGAAGAAACTGTGTAAAATGTAGTTATATTAACAAACTAATCATTATTATTTGTTTACTATATTTTATATTAAAAGCTGTAAAATTACTGCATTTATTATTATTTTTTATAGTTCAGTTTGGTTTATTTTATATAAAGTATTGTATAAAATAATAAAAGATAATATATAATATTTACATTATTTGTGAAATGGGATAGCTTCTTGCCATATTTTCAACAATACTCATATCTCATATTTCCTGTGTTATTTAATCCAGACATTATGTACCAAATAAACACACACTCATACATAAAGAATATGTTACCCAATATAAAATATATTATAGAGAATAAAGATTATATCTATCAGTAAAACTTTATTTTGGTAAAAGTTTAATATTATATAAAAGAAATTGATATAAAAAATAGGGTTCACTTTAAAACCAAAGAACGTATTACTATTAGTAGCTGTAACTTTGTATATACACGTAACTTGCCTCAAATAAATTATTAAAAAAATAGAAATAGCTAAATCTGCTACTACAAACTGCTTTATTATATGTCCATAACAAAATATAAGTGTGATATGGCTTAATTTCATAACTGAAATTAGAGTGTAATCGCACAGACATCTATAATATAATAAATGAACCATTCAAATGTGTATACATTAGTTTAATGTCCACACACATGTCAGTTTTTCTAATGAATTATTTAACAGAGTAATATTTAAAAAAACTCTGCTACTTATATTTTACAGCAACATTTAAAAATATGTTAAATAATTATATTTTTTAAAAAGAAAATAATTATGATTATAGAAAATTACAAAAATATTTAAGTGTTAAATATCTTACATATAAAATTTACATTTTTAATTCTAGTTTACCCTGATATTTGTGTACTTCATAGGATTATGTCAGAACTCTCAAATGTAGTATTTTCCAAATCAGTTCATTTCTAATTTTTCCATATCTTGCAGCAGTCAATATATTAGACAGTAAAATATTTTCCTAGATTCACAATTTAGTAGCCAATATCTGATAGACAGATCAACAACTTTCCAAACTTATGATTTAATATGCAATGATCAAATAAAACTTCCTTTCTAAGGTATTAGATGGATTAGATTGATTCCCCTGAAGTTTTTACATGACTGATAAAAAGACAGCAATTCTAAAGATAGTGCCTTAGCCAATCATGTTGATTTATTTATCCTCATGTCTGATGATTATCATAATTATAGAGATAGAAAACAATTATAATAATACAGTTATATTTGCAATAGCAATCAAGTATTCTCTCAGAGACCCTAATTGCTTGCAAATGCTGGTGAATTAATCTCTTTTTTCTTGAGCTTTCTAATCTGCAACTTTAATATGATGAATTGTTTAGATAACAAAGACTGTACTAGGCAAATGTAAATAAATGAATAAATTTTCAATATTTATATTTATCCAACTGCACATATAATTGATATTTTTTGGTGAATATGTTATCCTTTTGAGCTGTTAAGTGCTTTAATTAAACATTTGTTTGTTTTTTTAAAGTTAATTATGAATAAACACAGTTCTATCTATAAATGTAATTATAACATTATATTTATTTATCTTACATATTTTTGATGACATAAAATTTAATTTTGATATTACCAATAAGAATAATTTATCTTAAAATATTTTCTTCACTGGAAATAAACATTATTTAGTTATTTTAGTTTTACATAAACATTTTAAATCTAGAGAAACTCCTTTTGCATTTACATATATACTACAAATCAGTAATGATACACTTATTTAATTTTATGATTTAAATAAATATTTACAGATTTAACAGTGCATAATAATGTTGATTACTATTCTTATTTTTGTATAATAATATTTTTCTCTGAATTTTGTTATATCATTAAACATTAACCTGTCATAATAAAACTTGATTTAAATACCAGTATGGATAGTTTGCTATTAATATTATCGTAGATATTTTCATCTTGATATATATGTATTCTAATGATTTTAATGAGCTTATAAATAAAAAGGTGGGCATTATTTACAAGTTCATTTAAATGATGCTTTGGGAATTAGTTTGTTCATTATCTTAATACCATATTTGGAATTGATTGTTCCATCAATAGGTATATAAATATATATTGAACTACCATGGATGACTGAGGTAACTGTTTTTAACTAATTATTATCAGGTTACTGGTTATTTAACATTCTCTCTAATATAATTTGTAAGATAATCAAATTATGGTCCCTAATAAACAAGCAAAAAGTGGTAATTCACTGATTATCTTTAAATCCCTGTTTTAGCTAAAATTCATTAATACCATGTTTACACAACACTTCTACCTAAAACAGCTTATATGAAAGGGTAAATTCTAGCATAAGATTTATTAACATACCATTTTAATGAAAAAAGAAAAAAAAATGATTTGACATTTGTAATTAACTTTTTTATTTGACACTTGTAGCTTGTTTTATAGTACAAAGTTATGGAACAAAGCTGTTGAGATTTTTTCTCTTTTTTGTCTCAAAAGTAACCTTTATTAGTCAAAAGATTACAAAAAATTATCGGGTCACTTACCCGTGGAGGATTACAAAGTGTTGAATGTTACAAGGCAAAACAATTATTGACCAGGTTTACAAGGTACATATGCTCGATAACAATTGAGATTTTTTCTTTTGTTTGAAAATCGATTTAGTAGTATAATAATAATAAAAACATACACATTGTTAAAACTCTTTTGTCCCCTCCCACAACATATTCGATAGTACATGAATAAAAATGTTAACTAACAAAAAATATTTTTCTTATTAAAGGTAAAGCAAATGATATAAAATATGAATTAATAAAATAATATTAATTAGCGTAAGGTATTTTTAAATGACAGAAAAATATATCTAAATATTTTAGCAAGATTAAGTCCATAATATAATCTTTCTAGTTCAGTAGTATTATAAAAGACTTTTTTAATAATTATTTGTTATTAAAAAAAATGTCTCAGCGATTGGATTTAAGTTCTAGATACCTTTTGAGTCTATTTGTTTTCTGATATTCATTTAATGATGATGTCTTTATTTTCCATTTCCTTATTAATCGGCTACAGTTGGATTGTTAGAGATGATTTTGTAAATAACATTCAGTCTTTGGTTCAACAACAGCAAACTAGAAGGAGACATATATTAGATAGTCAGAGCTCAATTTAATGACAGAGGAAAGGTTTAGCAATGACAAACATATTATACCTTTAGCCTGCTAATGGCAATAGTTTACCACTTTCTGAAGGCTTTCGTAGTGCTAGGTCACTCGTGTATCAGTCTTCTTAGGTTTGATATCAGCCACTCTGGTTACTTCAGCTTTTAACACTACTGATGACTCCAGATTATAAACATTTAATAGCTGGTTAATTTCTTTGTAGTATCAAAATTGAAAGAATGAACGAACCATTTAAATGCAACTGATCCCCATATATATCACTCTAATTAGTCACTGCTCTTTTTCAATAAGCATAATTTCCTTTTCTTTAATTATTTTTTTTAAAACGTTTAGATCTGCCTTCTGCATGGAATAATTGTTCACACCCTGTGTAGCTTTTAGATTTTATCTTTGTTTATATGAAACAAGTCCATTCTTAAACTTTTATTCCAAATGACTTCTTAAATTTTGACAAATAAAGATATAATATAGGGGATTTGAATACAGACTTTCAAGCTCCCTTCAGCCATCCACTCTATCTTATACAACTGATATACATGATCGCACACATGTGAAAAAGATAAATGATCTTCACTATAGATATTTCATGCTGAAACAGCACTCACCAGTATGGTCTAGATTATTTCCCACACATATATTTAATCAGTGAATGGTTTATATAAGGATAGTAAATCTTCACACTTTAATGGACAGGCTTCAATCTGCTCCACCTTCCAACTCTTCAGCAATCCACAACATTGAATATTTGATGATTTAATGACCAAATCCCTTGTTAATGTCAATATTACTGTCATTCCTATGTTGACTTTAAGTCACTCTGATGTATTGTAATGGTCAGAAATGTATGGCCAGGTGGATAGAGTTCAGGAAACAAGAAATGACCACTAACTCACATGTCTGTGTGTAACATCAATATAAACATTATCACAAACAATACAAAGTCAAATCTCATTACATATGCCCCTAGGGTAATTCCCACATAACTAAAGCCTCTGTTGTTAGCATATATGCCCTTTCTCTTATATCCTTTTGAGATCAGGGAGATATAAGAGACCCTTAAAGCAATACAATAATATTAATTGTGGTAAGCAAGACACAAAATGTGAGAGGTAAAGTGAAATGAAAAATTTATTATTAACCTTGAAAATAAAAGTGAATAAAGTTTATATAACTAGATTTACAGATTGAGTTTGGTGCAGATTTTAAAAATTAATTACCAACCAAACAACTTGATTATCGCTAATTTGCATACAACAGGGACTATAGGTTTTATATATCTTAATAATCTCTAGAATGTATATTATACAATGGTTTAATTTTTTAATTAATGTATAATTAAGCAGGGTTAAGATATGAATATATATTTAACTATATTAACAACCTCAATTATTAATAGATGGTAGCCATATACTTGAACTGTGACAGACTGTACACTTGCAACACCAGTATTTACAAATACATTAAATATATACTGAATGCAATATTAGGTTACGAAAAACAAGAGTATATCCGATAATGAAAAAGAGACATCCATCTTGGCAGAGCCATAAAAATTTCATCAGATCAGAGGATTGTATGAAGCAAGACTGAGTGTCTGCTTCTACAATCAATAACAAAATTACTACCAAGCAGGAATGATCATCTACAATGATAATAATAGGAATAATGGCAAAGATCATCTGAGTATGAAAATATGAGGAACATGCCTGTCTTTAGTGACAATTATATCTAGGAATACCCTGAAAATCCATTTCCCCAAAGCAGGAGTTTAATATCTTCTTGAAGAACAAAATTTATGAATTAAATATATATGTATAACCTAATAACACAATTTAATTAAAGAAATGACAAGTAATGAATAATTCTAAACTATGAAAACCTGAAGTTAAAAGAACAAAAATGTGTGAGTGGTCACATTATAAGTTTAAACAAGTGGTTATATATTACTTTGCTTGGCTAAACTAAGGCCTAAATGATTTATCATAAATAAAATTAAAAGATTCAACTAAACCCTGCTTAATTGAAGGTTCACCCTATAAATCTTACACATACATATTAAGAAATATATTATATGATAAGAGGTCTATGATTTATATATATATAATTATAATAAAACATATGAAAACTGACCTTAGCTTGATTAATATAAACCAAATAGCACTTATTTGTCCCTTCAAAGAAAATGTGAATTAATCTTAGTTTTAACATTATTTTCAAAAGTAATTCAGTTTATTTTATAATGGTGCTGAGGGGGGGGGGTCTGGTTTTATAATTGCAAAAGTAAAGTCTCAAATTGAAATTGAACAATTATATTAAAAGAAAACAAAATCTTTGACAGGCAAGGGAGGGGAAATTAAAATGTCTTTGTACTTTTAATTTACTTAGCTTTCTTTTAGGAAAAGGGGAAAGAAAAATTATTCTAAGAAACAAAAATATGTTTACAAAATAGCCATCAGTCACCTGATCCTCAAATAAATCTAACACATTATATTGAAAATGACTGCATATAGCAATATACCGTCATTCTTAACAAATACAGGTTAGAAAACATAACATTAAAGAAAAATATCACAACAATAAATAATACAAGAGAAACATCAAATACATATGAATTGCTTTACCATTCATAGAAATGCAGAGATCTTGAGTCTAGCTTTCAAAAATGTTTCTGCTTTACCTTCATGAAGGATTTGAAATATGGCAAAATATGAAGAGCAGTGTGTAGATATCATGGCACAATTCACATGATCTTGGATAACCCTTTCCTCAGATAATAATGAATTAAAACAGGCTGGTTCTAAGGAAAAGCAAATGAATGAAGGTGACACAATTGACTAGGTGGCTTCTTATTTTTGGAATGTCAGCAGGGTAAGTTTGTTAGCAGGCTCAATTCCTTCAATGATGATAGGAGCATTGGCACAAGTACATGTTGGCAGACATCAAATGAGCAGCAGGAGTTTGCCAACTCTATCAGGGTTCCAAACTCATACTCCACAGAAATGAGGAAGGGGAAGTGAACACAAACTTTCTACTCACTGGTTAGCATACAGAGCTTCTAGCAGCCAAATAATTAATGATATTCTTAACAATGTGATCTTGATGAATCATCTCGGAAGAACAATAATAATAATTTTTTGAAGTATTTATACAATTTTCAACAAAAAGCATTTGAATTAATGTTAATTAAAATATCTTTTTGTTGATAATGATCAGCTTAATTACACTTTAATCATGTCCCTATTTATTAATTAGTAAAATTTTCCAAATTCCTAATATCTTTTGGCTATGGTTTTCCTGGCATTTTTTTACTACAAGATCAAATATTGAAAGCATTTTTCTACATACAAAGTGATTACTTCAATTTCTGTTAACTAGATAAGGTTTTAATAACAATTATAAATGTACCTATGCTTTATAATTTATGTGTCTTTACCAATAAAATGTTCAGGAAATTCAATTAGCCAAATTTTAAATTGTTAGTATTTGTCTGAAGGTTTGTAATGATGGCACATTATAAGATGTGATATGTTAGACTATTTCCATCATTTATGAGTGAATGTTGAATGTATAGAAAATTTTAAACTTTCCAAATACAAACAACTTGTTAGTAATAACACACAAATAGACAATACAGGTTAGTAATTACACAATGTTTTGAGTAGTGTTATTAGTATGGTAGTGTATCCATACCTACCAGGTATGGCAGACAAATTAAAAAAAGTCTACAGTCAATATAACATTAGAACTGCTTTCCAAAGCCATACCACACTTCGAGGAATGCTTACTTCTACTAAGCCTAAACTGGAAACGCTAAAGAACAAAAACTGCATCTATGAAATACCATGAGAATGTGGAAGGAAATACATTGGTGAGACCTGTTGCCCTGTTGAACAGCAATTGAAAGAGCACAAACTAATGGTTAAAAGAGAAAAAACAGATGTTTCTACCATAGCAGATCATGTATGTACTAATGACCATATGCTTAAGTGGGAAAATACAAAGATATTGGATAAAGAGGAAAAAATGCATAGAAGAAAATTCAAGGAAGCTGCTCATATGACAATGATAAATAATCCTATAAGTCACTAATTAATCTTGTTCTTAGGAAAAAATTAAAAAAAAACTAATTGGCCTTGTTAAAAAAAAATTGAAGGACTCCAGAGGATTTGAACCAACCCTCACATATAAATATATCAAATTTCTATGTATGTTGCCTTTGACAGAATATCTCAGTTGATAGAGTGTTTGCCTTAAATTCAATATTCAAAGATCTAAAGGTGTGAGTTCAACTTCTAAGCAAATATTGTCACTGTGCATATAGGCCAGCAACACCTGAAGAAGAGTGGAGAATAATACTACTTGAAACGTTGTGTAATTACTAAATTGTTACTTTAGAATATTTTAAAATCATATACATTTGAACATTAATTATTTATTTAACCTCAGCTCTTTTACTGGCATTTCCCTACACACACATGCCTTTGTAAAATTTTATTCTTTATACATTTTAAAAATAAAATTTTAAATTTGCTATACAAAGTTTATATGTATAATTTAACATGAAGCATATACTTATAAGGAAGTGGTCAACCAGCCTTAGTATATAAAAATATTATTATATGGTTATATAATTAAACCACAAACACATAGTTATAAAATAATTTTGTGAAGAAATAAAAAAAACTCACAATGGAACATCTAGCAGTCAGCCTGGTGGTCTACCTTGTATTTTGGGTTAATTCCAGATTAGAAAGTATATACTTTTGGCAGTCATATATCATCAAATGGTTCCTTCATATTATTACCAAACCTGATGTTTGTGTCAGATCTTGATGAGTCAGTTTTCACTTTAACTGGCAGTTTCTTTAGTAGAATCATACTTTGGTGGCTTGCTTTTTCTTTAAAGTTCCTTTTTTTAGAGACCTAAAATGTCTTTTATATAATTAAGACATTCTAAAGATTTCCCAATTGACTGGGATATATTAGATCCATAAGTTATAATCTCCTTAGGGTTCCAGTCAGAATCATATATTCATTCAACATGACCAATAATTTAAGCAAAAGTACCTTGAATCCAACCATGCACAAGATACAAATGTCAGGGCATTGGTGGGTCCTAACCTATTTGCCTGAACTCTTGCCTCTCTGACTAATGGATAATGTTTGTGATAGCACTAGCAGTCCTTGTTTTTATTCTGCCCAGCTGGAGGTCATGGTTCACAAGAGGCTTAAAATAATATAGGGTTTTATATAAGAAATTAATGATTTGATGTATTCTGACGATTGCAGAATAGTACAGATGTGATTTGATATTGACTAATAATAGTTTAAACCATAACAATTTTAATCTTTTCATGACAACATTATAAAGAATTAAGAATTAAATTTAAATCAAAGACATCTTACAAAGAACCAGAGTAATTTATATTACATTCGGAATGATAATGAACTAAGTAATAATATTACATGAATTTATTCAGAAATTGAATGATTGACAATATAAAATATGTTGAGTTTTGTCTCAACAACTAGGTTATACATCTTCGATTCGCAATCACCTACTTTAAACATTCAGTAAGTACATTGAATAAATTTAGAATTAATAAAATATTTGAACATTTCGATGTAGTAAGAATTGCTATCCATTTAAGACATAAATTTGTTTTGATGTGGCTAAATGCATAAGGCATTTGATAAATAAAGGTAAAAATTGATTAATTGGTCTGCCAAGAATAAATCAGCAATAATTTATCACCATTAGCCCTCTTTAGAAGATTACAAGTTTAAGGGAATAAATCTATCACATATGTAGAGATAACAAGACAAGAGTGATGTGCATTTAAAACACTATTACATTTAAATTAGTTGTATGTAATGAGTGTGGAAAAGCAAAATAGTTCATCTTACATAAATGACAATTATATAGTCAGATTTAACTAATTAATAGGATTGGTTGGTGAAAGATGTGCCATCATGGCAGTGAGCATTTCAGGTTTGTAAATAAATATATATAAGAATGATAAGGACAGTATGATGTTACAGATGACAACACAATAATAAATGAGGTTGATCACCAATCTCTGAGTGAGTTTGCTAAGAGAAATCCTTGATATATGCATATGTCAGCATATGATAAGAGAAATGTTGGCTCTCCAGCCAAATAGGTCTCTGAATAATAATGATAAAAGTTGATGTGCTGGAATTCCATCACATTTCAATGGCAATGCCTGGAAAAGATCCCTAGTAGGAAATATGTCTACTTTAAGGGAGAGTAAAAGATTGGACTTGTCAGAGGTAGGCAGCAAAACAAGAATCAAAATAAATGAATGGTTGTAACTGTAAATTACATAACACCCCAGACATATATATATATATATGTAGTGTATCACTAATGGTCATCGTAAATTAATTCCTGATTAGAATAATTGGTTCTCCGACATAATAGAACATCCACAGGAATCTTAGGCCATTAATGAAGGAATAATAAAGCATAATAATAAAAAAGGCAAGAATTAAAACTAAACTTAAAAGAATCAATTGTTTTCCATGCTTCCCATATATTTCATTTATTGGTAAGTTATTAATAATTCATCATCGGAAACTACAAAATAAATCAGTCTCTTAATCAACATAGACAGATTGGGCATTGATGATCAAATTCACTTCTGGTGAAGTTTGACTACATATAGCATAATAAACTGTACATCACAATTTTGTTTTTTTACTGACACAAACAATATATATATATATATATATATATGCATATGAAACATATATTGGAAGTAGTTGATATGTAAATTGCTCTAATAGATGTGCTTTATATGATTTTTTTTCTTTAAGAGATTTAGTTTACAGAAGCTGTGATAGATTTTACATTATTCTTTCAGAGATAAATATGAAGGCAATTTTAAGTTGGGAATAATAATAATAAACCCGACTTTTAAATAATTCCAGTCATTTAAAATGAATTTATAATATAAGAAATACAAAATTTAAGGAGCTTTCTCAATTAATTTAATGGAAATGAGTCTCCCGAAATGATTTTTAACCAGAGAAAATAAGAGAGTGAGGGTTGAAAATTGCTCATTGAGTTTTATAACTTAGCAGTTTCAGTAAGTCAATATTAAAAATAAACTAACAAAAAAAAAAAATTTAAGATAAATTTCCCGCATCAAAGTAATGTGAAATTTTAATAAAATTGATAGTTTAATTTTAAGAAAGAAAGTTAAAGATGCATTTAATTAAGTTGTATAAACATTACAG
This sequence comes from Epiperipatus broadwayi, assembly GCA_028023455.1. NCBI lineage: Eukaryota > Metazoa > Onychophora > Udeonychophora > Euonychophora > Peripatidae > Epiperipatus > Epiperipatus broadwayi. Next base: position 83,523 of record JAQFVV010007153.1, on the reverse strand, counting down.
ATATATATTTTTCTCTAAGGGGTAATGAATAAGATAAGATAAAAATTAACATTGATTAAAAAGGAAAAAAAACCCAAATCATAGGCTGGTAGCAAATTGGATGTTACCTCAGAAGCAATCGGTAGGCCTTCCATGGCTGGAAACAGGCAGTTATCAAATCATGTCTTCATACAGCAGGCTTCTGTGATGCAGATCAGTCTCATGGGCTAGATGTTGAGAGCACTGAAATAGCATCATGACAAACTGGTGAAAACAGAGCTCTGAGAAGCAAACGGTCAATCTTTTTACCCCAACATTTTTTAGGCATGATGTAACTATAAACACTAATCAACTCTCTTCAGTCATCTGTCCTCCTCATCAAAATTTTTACTATTTATATTATCCAGCCTATCTATCAGGATCCAATGCACATGATGTTTGCTAATGACTTTCTCTGTAGTCAGCATTTGCCTAAGCGGAAAATCTACAATCCTGCATTAAACATGCTCCAAGGGTTCATTTGCTAATTAAAAGAAAACAACCACAAGCATGATTAAGTCCATCAGTCATTGTATTAACAAAACCTATTTAATTGTGATTTAGATTACAGAAAATGTAAATTTTGTTTACAGAAATTTCAGGAATTTGGTATATTCCATAAATAATAATTTCAAACTTCACATGATATAAAATTTAAATAACAACTTTACAAAATATACCTTATGAATATTAAACTGTTTTACATAAATGATCCTTTGATGTACATTTATCAAAAGATAAATATAAAATATTACCAACTGATTAATTGGAAAAATGAACTTTATTGAATTTAAAATATTTGTAACCGTTTATAAATATCTTTTCATGCTAATCTAATAAAATAGATAACAAAATATACATTTCCTCGAATATTAGAAAATAAATCAACATTATAAAGAAGTTAGCTCTAATCCTAAAATACAAATTAATAAAACATAAATCAAATAAAAGATTATAATTTACAATTATTGATTATAAATATTGATAACAAGATACACATATAAGATACACCTCTAAGATTGGGTTCAAACCCATGCTAGTGCTGATGACATTGGCACTAGGTGAAGCAGAAATATATATTATATTTCCAGTTTCATTAGCATGGGTTTGATCCCAGGATACTTTTATATTAGTGCACCAAGTAGATGATGGAAATTTTGTGTTTAGCACAGCATTTAATGAAAATGTGGGGTAACTTTTCCATATATTTATTCCTTGTTTTTCTTTAACAATGTAAAAAGAAGCTTATATGGTCACCCTTGGTTTTAGGAAAATCTAGAAGATAGTATTTATTTCAGTATCTTTTTGTTGCATTATAGATATCAAAAACTGATGATGTTTCCTTTCTCATGCTTGTAATATAATCCCCTTTTTTGAACAAGCATAAGTCTTATTATAGGCATGACCAAGCTTTACATCCACAATGAAGTTCTCCATATTCAGTTTTATTTCCATTTTGATGCTTGTTTGTTGAGAGTCATCTTTTATCTTTTCTTGTACATTTATTGAGACATATTTCTCTGTTGGTCTTACTTCCTAATTTTATCAATTAATTCATTTTTTTTCATTTGCATTTGCTCTATGTCTTTATCCCCTATTTCTAGAACATTTTATTTCTGAAACTTTTATTCTGTAGGTAATATTTGTTTCAGATTCTTGGGGAGAATAATATTCATATTCATGATTACAACTTTTCTGTTACTATGAGTGTTTTTGCTTGTACATTTCTTCTATGTTAGCCTGGGTTTTTTTAAGTTCATTTATTTTTCTCTCATGTTCTTTCCAATTTTTGGGCCTCTTTTTTAATTTTGTTCCATCTCTGTTCTAGGTTCTGGTTTACCTTCTGGATTGCTTCCATGAGTTTTTGATTCATTTGTTCCAACTTTTGTTTCTGTTTAATTTCCCATTGTTACTATTTAAGTTCTCTTTATTATGACTTTTCTGAACTCCTTATTTTTTCTCATCATTTGAAGCAATATTCCTTGCTCTGGCTTTTCTTTTTCTATACCCTGGTCATGGGTATTGGTGACCTTATGCAGCTCCTTATATGTGATTTTCAGATTTTGAGTGTCAAATGACTCCTCTTCCAGTTTTATGATAATATTGTTTATAGTAATATCAGACTCCATGTTATTTATCTCTAAATTATTATCCATCATTTACAATTGATCAAAAAAATTACTTTTCCTTATGCTCAACTAAATTGGTCAACTCTTCCATTCATATTCCAAGTAAGTATATTGTTTAAATCTCAATCTAATTAATCTGCGGTGTGTACAGTCATGTGCCGCTAGTTGCCTATAAAACATTATTTATACATAAAACAAAATTCATGCCTATTGGGAAGAAAAAAATACCATCTATTATAGGTAGATCATTCTTTTTCAACCTGCAAGTAAAATTAAAAACTATAATAACAAGTTAACCATTGATTCTTAAGCCTTCTAAATGATGAGAAAAAAAAATTTGTAATATTCTGTTGATGTACATATACGCATATAGATTATATACATATACTCTCATAAATCACTAACAAGCATTTGTATCCAAAATATCACAAAAATTCTCTATTAATTAAAATGTATAAACTTATACAAGAACAGCTTTTATATATATATATATATAAAATTAAGAGCGTGCTAATAGCTCTAAACAAGCTTTTTTTTATTTATGATAAATGCTACTACAAGAGAAGGCATTCAAATCATTTTTATCTTGGATTGTCCCCATCCCCAGACCGGTTTCGACCTATGGGTCTCTTCAGTGAGGAGTTGGGACATTAGATCTAAAAAATCAACTCAAGCAAAGCATTTATCTAAAAGATAATTGTTAGAAGAAGATCTAATGTCCCAACTCCTCACTGAAGAGACCCATAGGTCGAAACAGATCTGGGGATGGGGACAATCCAAGATAAAAATGATTTGAATGCCTTCTCTTGTAGTAGCATTTATCATAAATAAAAAAAAAAGCTTGTTTAGAGCTATTAGCACGCTCTTAATTTTACATATTTGTAAGTGCAAGCTATATATTAGTCATGTGACATCTGACTTGTTATTATTACTATTATATATATATATATATGCCTTATTTAGACAGCATGAACCAAAATAAAATGTTATGCTAAAATACAAAAAAAACTCAATTTATAAAATAGAAAGGAATTGCTCTCTCAGAGATTATGAGGACTGTATAATTGAGCTCCACATTGTACATCAAATTTTTTAAAAAAAATCTATGTAACAGTCAGAAGTGAATGGCCAGTTGGATAAAGCCTAGGACCAAACAATAACAACTAACATGTATGTGTGTAATATTGATACAAACATTACCACAAACCATACAAAGCCAAACCTCATTACCTATACCCCCAGAATAATTCTCTCATGGTCAACAGCTCTGTCATTAGCATATATACCCTTTTTCTTATATCCTGCTAAGGTCAGGGAGATACAAGAGACTGGTAAAACTATACAGAAAATGTGGGAGGTAAGGTATAATGGAAATTTTATTATTAACCATGAAAATAAAAGTGAATTAAAATTGCTATGACTAGATTTACAGATTGAGTTTGTTGCACATTATAAAATTAATTAGCAACAAAACAATTTGATTATCACTAATTTACATACAACAGGAACTACAGGCTTTGTAGGTCATAATAATCTAGGGTGGACATTATAAGATCATTTAACTTCTTAATTAGAGAATAATGTAGTAGGGTTATAGGAATATGTATTTAACTATATTAACAACCTCAATCATTAATAGACAACAGCCATATACTGGAACTATGACAGACTTCACACTTGCAACATCAGGCTTTACAAATACATTAAATATATATTGAATATATACTAGGTTATAGAAAACATAAGAGTATATCTAGTGATAAAAAAGAGATGCCTGTCTTGGCGGAGCCATATCAAAAATTTCCATGAAGCAGAAATGAGTGTCTGCTTCTACAACCAGTAATGAAATTATTACTACCAAACAGGAATAAGCATCTGCAATGTTAATAATACAAATAATGGCAAAATCCTCCAAGTATCAAATATCACATGATATGAGAGATATACCTGCCTTTAGTGATAATCATATTTAGGAATACCTGGCAAATCTAATTCCCCAAAGCAGCAATTGAACATCTGCTTTAAGAACAAATATATGATTTAATCAAATACATATATTTATATAACCTAGCAACACAATTTAATTAAAGACATGATGAGTAATGGATAATTCTAAACCATGAAAGCCTGAAGTTAAAAAAAAACAAAAGTGTGGGTGGCCCACATTATACATTATAAGTTAAACAAGCAGTCATATATTACTTTACTTGGCTAAACTAAAGCCTAAACGGTTTATTATAAATAAAGTTTAAAAGATTCAAATAATCATTGCTTAATTGAAGGTTCACCCTATAGATCTTACACATACATATTAAGAAATGCATTATATGAAAGCTCCAGAGGTCTATGGTTTACACACACACACACATATATATATAATTATAATGAAACGTATTAAAACTGATCTTAACTTAGCTTGATTAATATAAACCAAATGACATTTATTTGTTCCTTTAAAGAAAATGTGAATTAAGCTTAGTTTTAACATTATTTTCAAAACTAATTCAGCTTATTTTGTAATTGTGAAAAAAAAAAATCTGGTTTTATAATTGCAAAAATAAAGTCTCAAATTAAAATGCTTGACCAATTATATTAAAAGAAAAAATCTTTGACAGGCAAGGGAGGGGGAATTAAAATGTCTTTGTGCTTTTAATTACTTAGCTTTTTTGCAGGAAAAGAAAGGTTATTCTAAAAAACAAACATATGTTTACAAAATAGCCCTCTATCACCTGATCCTCAAATAAATCTAGCACATATAATATATCTGACTTGAGAGTGACTACATATAGCAATATACAATCATTCTTAACAAATACAGGTTAGTAAAACATAACATTAAAGAAAAATATCACAAGTAAAAGGGAAACATCATATACATATGAATTGTTTTACCATTCATAGAAATGCAGAGATCTCAAGTCTAGAATTCAAAAATGTTTCTTCTTTATCAATAAAGGTTTTAAAATATGGAAAGATATGAAAAGCATATAATGACACATAGTTTTCATGGTGCAATTCAGTTGGTCTTGGGTGATCCTTTTCTCAGATATTAATAATGAATTGAGAGGTTGGTTTTAAGAAAAAGTAAATGACTGAAGGTGACTTCTTATTTCTGGAATATTGGCAAGGCATGCCAGTTAGCATGCTGAATTCTTTGACGATAGGAACATTGACACAGTTACATGTTGGAAGACTTCAGATGAACAGCAACAATTCACCAACTCCATTGGGATTTCAAACTCATGTTCCACAGAAATGAGGAAGGTGAAGTGGACACAATCTTTCTACTCACTGGTTAGGATAGTACAGAGAGAGCTTCTAGAAGCCAGGTAATCGATGGTCTTAACAATAACAATCTTGATGAATCTTCTCAGAAGAACAATAATGAGACATATTTTATGAGAAATTTATATAACTTTTGGCAAAAGGCATCCAGATTAATTTTAATTGAAATATATTTTTACTGATAACCATTTTGATCAGCTTAATTACACTTTAATCATCTATCTGTTTATTAATTAGTAAAATTTTCCAACTTCCTAATATCTTTTGACTACAGACTTTCTGGCAATAATTTAAAATACATTAACACCTTTTTACTGCAAAGTCAAATATTTAACATTCCTGTACATACAAAGTGATTACCTTATTTTTCTTTAACTAGATATGGTTTTAATAATTATAAATGTACCTATACTCTATAATTAATCTGCCTATACCAACTAAAATGTTCAGGAATTTTAATTAGCCAAATTTCAAATTAATTGTTTCTTAGAATTTTTTAAAATCACATACATTTGAATGTTAATTAGATATTTAACCTCAGTTCTCTTTCTGAATCCTTTCCCCAGTACACATACATGATTTTGTAAAATTTTATTCTTTATACATTTTAAAATAAAATTTTAAATTTCCTATACAGAGTTTATATGTATAAATAAACATGAAACATATATATATATTGTAACAGGATGGGGTAGGCAAAGTTTATATGTATAAATAAACATGAAACATATATATATATTGTAACAGGATGGGGTAGGCAAATAATAGAAGGAATAAATAATGAATCTGGGTTGTAATGGGATGGGGATATCATAAAGTAATTGGACCTGATGGAAAAATCATCATCACCACTCAATTTAAAATGAAATATTTACAAAAATTATATTTAAGTAAAAATGAAATTAGAGAATCTCTGAGAGATCATTGAGAGATCAGCCAGCTACTAAAAAGAGCAACTACAAATATCATGTAACCACCAGCATTATCAAGTAGAAAATAAATACAAGTAAATACTTGAAAGAAATAACCATTCATCATCATGAATGATCCACAATATAATACATCAATACAGTAAATCAACAGTCCATCTTGTGACTGGATTTGACAATAAAAAATATAAATCAACAGTCAACCTTGTGACCTGGATTGGAAATGGGTCTTCTGTAGACCAGGCTAACAATTGGGCCTTTGCCAGCTTGGGCAATTATTTAAACATAACTTGGATGCACCAGCTTAGTGCCCATCCATTAGAATACATAAGCAGAAAATCTAAACAATAATGCTGGGACAACAAAATATGCTGATCATCATCAATGCTCAGGCCACTTGTACTAGCCAATTATAAACTTAAATTTTTAACAAGACAACTAAAATAAATTATAGTGCATGGGCTTTAAAGAGTATCCTCTTTTGCCCCAACCAGGATGATGATTGATCATCTCTGGATGCCCAAAGCACTAAACACATCCCCATTTATCCATGCACGAATCTAGCCCAGAGAACACAAGCTCTATTACTGTATGTGACCAAGAGATGATGAAAACAATTTTAACAATTAAATACGTTTACTAATAACAATAAAAAAAAGATATTTAAGGTCTTATAGGTTAAGAGTTCTGATTTTGAATGGTATACAAAATTATATACACAACTAAAGTTATTACATTGTTTTACAATATTTCTCAGTTAATTTCTACAAATGCATATATATATTGGTACACAGATGTGCATTTTATAATATACAAGGAAGACATTTTAATTAAACATAAAATAATTATTACATTTGTGATTTACATCATTACTATTCAACATTTAAATCATTACATTGATTTACATATATGTGCACACAGACACGCAATTTATAATATACAATTAATATTCACTAACAAAAAAAAGATTAAATTGTATATATATCTTATAATTGACAAGCATTGGTATCTGCAATACAATTGACAGATATACGCATACATACATGCGTGTGATTTCTGAACATATTTAATTTTTACATAAAAATAATACATGATTAAGCTTTTAAATTATGTTTTAAATAATACAAATACTTATGCTAGGTTTACTACAACATGTATATAGAATTGCACAGATTATTAGCAAATTTAATTTTGTCAAACAATAAATAACAATACTTTTATAATTAATAATTTCATAAAATTTACATACTTGTTATGACAATAAAAGTTATTTTCATAGTTATTTGTTGTTGAAAATGTATAAATTGTTTTTCTTATTTTATAGTAAGTTCCACTCTTTATCAATTAGTTTTTTAAAAGAAATAAATACTATCAATTTTTTTTTCTTTTAAAACAAAGTTATTTGCTTGTTTGCTTCACTTTTAAAATGTCTCTTTTTCTCTTTTTAATAGATGAAAGATAATATCTTTTTATAGAATCCAAAAAATATATAAATTTTAAAATGTCTTTCTGCTTGATTAGTTAATGTTGATGAAGTAAACAAGGTGAGATAGTAAAAGTGAATATGTGAACTGCAGCCCCCCCCCATGCCATGATAAGCAGAGAGCCAAGCTGGACTATCAGTACACAAAGCTCCATGACGTCACGAGAAAATACCTCATTTTAAGCATTGCCCCTTCTAAGTACCTAGACAGATCATCCTCAAAGAATAGCATCCAGAAAAAAAAGGCATTGCGCCAACCCTGTTCATCTCTGTGAGACTTAGGGGTATAGATGAAGTCTATTCATGAGACCAAGGCCTATTCATGAGGCCTACTTACACACTGCTGGACTACTCTGGGAGCTCAATATCTAGGTCTAGACAGTGCGAGCATATACTTCGGAGCATCATGAACACTCTGCATCCAAACAGCCCTGCTCAACTATACACTCACCATAAGCCTAAAAAGTACAAATTCACACATCACTTTCAAAATGTAATTTTACATATTTGTGTGTGTGTGTGTGTGCACACGCTGATGTTTACATCATATTTTAACTTAACAGCAATAATATTATATTTTTATTATTAAATTCTTCGGAAAATATGTACAAATTTCATACATATACGTGCGTGTATAAACAAAATATAGATATACTGTAATTTAAAATTAGTTTCAATTTATAAGGTTTTTTTTTTCCTTAAAAAAAAAGTATAGTCAATTTTTGACAGGTATTTGTTGATTAATTATCAATGTTTTTAAATTAAATTACTGAATAATCGATTCTTTACTTTTTTTTTAATATAAATTTTTCAAAATAATGTCCAAGAGGATTATTGTTCAAAAACGTCTCTTTTGTCTTTAAAATGAGATGGTCAATGAATTATTCTTGACTCTTAATTATAATTCAAGCAAAATTACTTTATATTCTTTTAAAATACAGAGATTTTTAACCAACTTAAAATAAGATTGTTCTACATATGTCTCTTTTTATATGACTTATTTAAAAATAACTCACCATATATACCTTTATATGTTTATATGCTATATATACGTTTATCCATGCTTTTCTGCATATATCTGACACAGCATATGCGTAATTACCTCTTCAGCAAGCTGGAAGATTTTTTTCTTGGTGAGTTTGGTTTTAGTGATTGTCATCATCAGGTAAAAGTATAATCCATGTATAACATTGGTCCATAGTTGGTCTCCCGTCTGTGTAGAACTGTTCCAGGCAAGCAGCTGTCCTTTCCATGTTTAAGGCTATGAATTACAGCACAAAGAAGTGTCATTTTCTCCATGGGAATTCAAACTCCTGCTAAGGAAAACAGTCTATTATCTTGCCTTCAACTACATTCATTTATGGTAGCTATTCTTCAAATTCTCTGGTCAGCTAAAAGTTGCAGTAAAATATTGAAACCAATTTTCAGCTGACCGTTCTTACAAAAATTATTATCCAGACTGGCTGATATTTTTATCAGCTCTTTTTATAAAATCATCTGAGGTGTTATAACAACACCTTGATTAAAAACAGAATTTTATTTTTATCTCTCTAATCCCTTGGAATCTATATACATGTTTTTACTTAGGGGATTTTTAATAGATAAAAAATTTGTTTAATTAATTAAAGAATTCCAAAAATAAGTATGGTGTTTTTACATTTCAAAATCAGAATAATAATAATAATACAATATTTATATTTATTCAGACCTTTTAAAAGTTTAATTTATAAAACAATATTTATATTTACTCAGACCTTTTAAAAGTTTAATTTATAAAACAATATTTTAAATCAGAGTTATTATTTATTTATTTCTATTTCAGTAAATGTAGAAAATATCTACTATAATTTTTGTCTGTGTTTATTTCTACTTTTTCTTTACTTTATATAATATATATGCACACACACTATATTATTATGGGTGTACCATGTAACCCAACCGGTTACAATATATATATATATATAGGTTCAGTATAGAATTTTGTCCATTTAAATACACCGAAGAGGGGGATGGGCAGGATACAGGCTGAATTTGTAATATTTTAAATACAAGTATATTTTACATATCTGAAGTCAAAATGCAATATAAGGGATTTGAACACAGACTTTCAAGCTCCATTCAGCCATCCATTCTATCTCACACAACTGATACACATGACTGCACATATGTGAAGAAGATAAATATGAATGGCTGAAGGGAGCTTGAAAGTCTGTGTTCAAATCACTGATATTACATCTAGACTCCAGATATATAAAATATACACTTATTTAAAATATTATAAATTCAGCCTGTAACCTGCCCCTCCCTCTTTCAGATATTTAAATGGACAAGGTCCTATACACGAGTAGTCAGAATGACTTGGGGTCAATATGGGCATGGCAATAATATTGTTATTAACAAGCAATTTGAGCATTCCATCATGAGATTTTCAGTGGTATACATAGCTGAAGAGTTGAATGAGATGAAGTAATGTCTAAATGGAGCTTTAAAGTCTGTGTTCAAATCCCCTATATTACATCTGATCTCCAAATATATAAAATACACTTGTATTTAAAATATTACAAATAAAGATAATAAAACAAAATTTAAAAACATACATTTTTATAGTATGGACTTTAGGAGCTTTATAAAATGTATCAATATTTCTTTCAAATGAAATTATTTTAATAATTATATATTTTTTCTGATTAAGTATTTAATCAAGTGCAGAGGCAAAAATAACGAAAGTTAATAAATAGTTAATAAGTCTTTCATGTATTAGTACAGTTTCATTCCGACACCCTATATATGTAAATAGACTTTGTACCACTGGTGATAATATATATATTCAGTTTATAAATATAAATTTAAAACTGCATTTAATAGTGATTACTGTCTTGACAATCGCAGTCAGTAAATTAATATATTAATAAATTATTAAGAATGCTATTACACAATTTTATACTATTTTCAGCCTAGGTGTACATCTTAAACTTCACTTATATGTTTAATATATATAAACATGTGATGTAATGCACTGTGACTTCTCCCTATATGAATCAGGAATGTCCCAGCTACTATGCCCAGAGAAACCTGTTAGCCACTTTACCTTTTCATTCCATTTCCCTCCCTAAGTTTTTCATATATTCTTCTCTAGCCTGCTCCATCCCATTCCCCCAATATAATCTTTGTCAGCTCCATTGCCTTTATATATATCCCCCCCCCTCCCATCTTTTCCCAAATCCAGCATAAAAACCAATAATCACACAACTTCATTATTTGTACTCTTTCTGCTTGCTTTCAGGCATTTACATTCAATTAACAGGTGCCTAATATTTTCTGTGCCTTTCTTACACAACTTGCAGACTAAATCATCCAGATTTTTCCATTTATGTGTATATTCCTTTGTTGCTGAAAAAAATCCTGTTCGAGCCTTAAAACAGTAAACTGCTTTCCTTGCTATTATCATAAATTAACTTGCACCCAATATTCTGTTTACTTCTATATATATTTAAACTCTTTTTATTCTCCATACTAGTTCTCCATCTCTCCAACTCTCTATTCTTTATTAATGCATCTATTCTACTATCACAATCTTTGCCATTCTCCTATCATTTTTATTTAGAAATGATTATTTGTGCAAATTTATTAGTGATAAAATTGAAAATATTAATGTATATATTACTGATATGTTGAATGTTGGTTATGGAAGGAATATTATTTATAATACAATTACAAAATATAATCAAAATAAGAGTAATAATAAGAAAATATTAAGTAAATTAAAAAGTGATAAATGGATTTCTATTCCTTTTATATCTAATCAACAAGCTAAATTAATTTATAAACTTTTTAGTGGTTTGTGTAGAATTTCTTTTTTCTCTTCAAATAATATAAATGATATGATAAATAACTCCAAAGCCAAGATTTCTAAGTTTGAATTAAGTTCTGTTATATATATATATATGTTGGAATGTGGTTGTGGAATAAAATATATAGGGGAATCCAAATGTACATTACAAAAAAGATATAATGATCATAAGACATTATATAAACGTGTACAGAAAGAAAATATATCTTCAGTAAATATGAATACTCCATCAATTATATTTGATCATAATAAAACATGTAATTATGGTTTTAAATTTAATAATAGAGATATAAAAATTATTCAAATTGAAAGGTGTAGTGAAAAATGTAAAATTAAAGAGGCAATGATGATATCTAGGAATAGAGGTGGTTTGATGAATAAACAATCGGCTAATATAAAGACAACAGAATTGTGGGAAATTTGAATAGATTGAATGATGGGTAATGCAAGTTTTTATTTTTTGTACATTTGTATTAACGTTTGATAAAGATTGTCAGTGAAACAATTGAAAGTACTTCTGGTAAAGAATATATTATTTAATTTTGAATACTGTGTTAAATATATTTGTTTGAATTATTATTATATAATTTAAAAATACAGACATTTAATGGTTGTAGTTATATATATATATATATAATAATAATAATAATAATAAATTATATAGAATCACCAGGTACAATTACTTCTGTTTCAGATACATATATATTGTAAAGATACAATTTAATTTTTAAATACATTAAAATATTAACAAAAATAATGTTTTAAAAAAATAGAATGATGCAGTTATATTACAGTAAAAAGTTGAGAGAAGAGTGAAGTATCCACATAACTCATTGAGAGTATGTGATAAAATGTCTTACAAAATTAATTCATGATGATCTTCACATAAATGATACAAGTATAAACTTTCGGTATTCAGATTTACAAATTTATATGTTTATATATAAAAAATTTCCAAACTATAGACAGTTAATCCACAGATACAGAAAGAAATCTCTATGAATTATTTAACTAAAGAATTAAATTATTAGTGATGAAATACTGACTTTTAATATGTTAATTACAACAGCAGTTGGCAGCACCTTATCCTTATACCTAAAAAATTACCAAATATATATACTGAACCACATTTCAAATTGACATCATCCAGAGTTTAATAAAGATTCTTTTTATTATTACTGACTGAAAAAACTTTTTTATTTGCCTAAATGATATGAATAATCAACCATTGTATATGTTTTTTTATATTTTTTAATATCAACAAAGTGATTAATTTAAGCTTTTATTTGACAAACTGAAAGCCAATTAAAATTTTCTGTTTCTGCCTATCTATTGAATAAGAAAGCAAAAAACAAACAGTCAAATATTGGTGGCCGAATGGTTAGTGCCTTACAAGCAGTTGTTCCTGGGGTTCGCTTCTCCGTCGATGCTTTGACACATTAAAAAAACCATACAAATATGTTTTGTTATTAGCAGTAGTATTTTTAAAATTAGTATTGTTAAAGAAAAATTAATACCATTAAGCACTTACTATTAGAGATATAACTATATATATATAACAATTTAATTAAACAACGACAATAAAAAAATTATTATAGCTCTCATATTTCAATTATATGTGTACGTGTATGATTACTAAGTATACCTCAGATGCTAAATAATATACACAAAAACTGTATGTTATAAAAGTAAGTTAATCAAACTATATATAAACAAATAAATACCATAACTAGTAATTCACATTAATCAATAGAAAAAAACAACTACCTCATATCTATATAACATTTCATCCCAGAATAGAGGGCATCATTAGGTGACCTTGGACATTAACATTAGTTCCTTCCTCCATATATCAACATGGTGACATGTAAATTAAAATTGGGAAAGAAAAAATTATTTTAAAAAAACATATGAATACATATTTATTATGAATAGTATACCCCATAAAGCTAATTACCAAGAGAATAAAAATAATATTAATGAAATTCTTTAAAAATTGCATATATAAATATATGTTATAATTTATAAACAGCATGGCAGAAAGTAATGAATATGATGGAAGTAGTGACATACTAATTCTAAATTATATATATTTGCATATGCATTTTTAAAGTTTATTATTAATTTTTGTAATTTAAATAAATGCAGAACCACTTTCTTATTATTTATAATGTATAATATATCACTTCGTTCAATAATTTTATTTTTTTTCCTCTCTCTCGAATAGAATCAAGCAATTCTAATTAAATATTAAATGTTACCATGTTGATGCACGGGGAAGGGGGGATAATGTTAATGTCAGGTCCAATGGATGATGTTCATGTTTCATAATGAGATTCTATATAGTGATATGATAATTGTTGGCTTTTTTTTATGCATTGATATAAAATAACAGTTATTTATTCATTTATATGTTTGCGTGTGGTTTAATGAATCATATATATGTATAATTATTAATTTGCCATGTTTGGTTTAATATAGTGATAGAGTCGTAATCTGAAGAATTAAAGTTCCTGGATTCATTGTTAGCTGAGTAAAGTAAAAAAAAAAAAACAATTTGGTCAAATATATGGAATTATTGTTCTTAGTGTCTGTTTGGGTATCACGATCTCTTAAGTAACTAACTATTTGCTTATTTTTTTATGTGGAACACAACAATTTGAAATAATTATATTTATTTTTTTATCTATTATTTTAAAAATCTCCATACTTTCTTTTTTATTCTTCATATAAATAAAGATACAATAAAAGACAAATGCCCCCCAAGGTGCATTTCGTACTGAACCAGCACTCATCAGTTGGTCCAGGTCACCAGCTCTCACACATATCTTTATTACATGAAGAGTATTTATCTATGGTGAATTCTCACATCTTTATTTACAACCGCCAAACTTGCTTTACTCACAACCTCGACTTCGTACATTTTTGATAAACCTAACTATATTTATCATTAATCATTTATTAAACTAGAGTTTTTCTCTAGCACAGATATAAACTTTAATCCTAACCAATTGTTTTTCTATTGAAATTGCATACAATAAAGGTTGCTTGTACAATCTTGCTATTTTTGTTACTTTATACAACAAACTATAACGTATAAAGGTAGTGACTATTTAAATAAAAGGATAGAGATAACATAAGAGAAAAGAATATTTTTCACATTAGTCTTACTGATATAATTAGAATATATCATCCTCTTAAAGACGATTTATTCATTAAGAAGCACATAATCTTTAAAATACTTCGAGAAGATGATGTTTATATTTTTAATAACACTGGATAGATATTAGTCTCTCTGCCCAAAGACATGTTGGTGTAACTAAGCAGTAGGATATGATGACCAAGGAATAGCATTGATCATTACTGCTAATAACTATTATTGTTTGTTGCTCCATTCTAGCATCTTAAATTTAAAACTTCATCATAGAATTTAAAACAGTCACTTTATTAAAATTAATCCAAATAATATCATAATAAAGAATCTTTAACAAGTTTTTCTGGAAATGCAATCTATAATTTAACTTTATTTTGACTAATGAATAATAAAATGTAACTTGCATTTTTTTGTGTGTGTGCTTTGATTGTCTATTTATTTCTGAAAACTCCTACATAAATAATCTAAAGCCATACATTCATAATCATTTAATTTATAATTCCTTTTATTGTTTTGTAAAAAAAGAAGTATGGAAATTATAATAAATGTTAATGTGATAATAGATTCGTGTGCATATAAGATGTAGATTTAATTGTTTTATCTAAAAAATAAAAAAAATTAAAATATTTTGTGAAATCAAATAATTCAATTTTTTTAATTACATAATGAATAAAAATAATTCAATCTTTTGTTGGAAAATGATAGAAGAATGAATGCCATGTATATATTTGTGTAACGAATCCTTTAAAAATAATAGAATGATTAATCGCTTGCAGGTCATGTGACATTTGAGCATCACAAGTGACAGATTCAACTTCCACAAAAATCTGTCTACTCCATAAGTGTATTTATTCTAAACTAAACCACGCAAGGCAGTGAATGTTTTGATTCTGTTATTATTGTAAGAGTAATGAAAGAATTTTTCAAAAAGAAAGCCAATGTTTTATATTAAATTAGTTGACTATATATATTAAATTATAATCTTGTAAATAAAATATATATATATATTTTCTTTTCTTTTTTTCGTTTATTTTATAAATAGTAATATATCTATGTACATTTATTATGTTCACTATCAATGATAGGTAGTTTAACAAATAATATGATGTTACAAGACTTAGACATCATCGTAATATTTTTTTTTTAACATTCAACTATGTTTCTCAATTTATTCTACCATCTCAATATTAAAGAGTTACATCACAAATTTTAAAGAATACATTCCCGTATGCATATATAAAAGAATTTGTTACAAAAATCATTTTTTATATATGTAATCGGTTGATTTTTATATTGAGAATTCATATAAAGTTCAAGGTTCAGAAGTGACAGCTTTGTATAATCCACGACCGCAAGTTCCCCAGTCTACCATTTTATATTTCAGGTGCTTGACCTTCTTATGAACTCCTGAGTAATAAAGCCATTCGATTTTTTTTTTCACTGCACTAAATTATACAGGGCAAAATAACTGAATGGTATAAGTCCCTAAGAAGTCTAAGCACTGGAAATGATACCATTAGAGACATAATATAAGGACCTTGACTTTCAGAGTCCACAATTCTATCACTGCATTAAACCACACAAACAAAATTAAAATAGTTTATGTAATAATTCATGAGGTGTTCGAAGTAACAAAAGTTACATAGATAGAGCTACAGTTCATGGATCTTAGACTACAGAATGTACCACTGCTTTTAACCCTGCAGAAGCAACACGTTTATTATTCAGGAGTTAATAAGACATAGAAGCAGTGAACTGAGACAAATGGAGTCACAATTCAAGGATTTTGAATTACTAAACATCACATGATCACCAGTTTTGCCTCTGTTTTTTGCTTCTGGATTTTGAATCAGGAATCTGCCACTCTAATATTCAATCATGCATGGTATAAATTGTTAGTGTTCGATTAAGCAATTCTTAAAGATATCAGGTCAGTCTAATATTTGAGAGTAAATAAAATTTGAAAATAAGCCAATATAATGATCATCCATTATTAGTGAATATTTTGATATTGTTCCTGCATTTAAATTATTGTGCGAAAATTCTTTGGGCTTATTTAGTTTTATAAAAATTCAAATAAAAATTTGATTAAAATATTATAAACACAAAGTAATCTATTTTTTTTTCTTTCTTGTAATTTATGACCACTAATGTAACATTGAACACAAAGTGAACAAAGATTATCTTTTAAAAGAATAATTTTTTTGTGGTTTAAAGGTTAAAATATAGGAACACATCAATATTTAACAAAAACAAAGTGTTATGGCATTTCATTTATTTAAAAATTTGGCTACCAAATATTTTTTATTAATAGAAATAGACTTTTCAGTAAATTTCCTGTTTTAAAATATATAGCATTGATAAATATTTATATTTTATACAATTGTAATATATTCAGAAATAAACCAATCTTCATACATGCACTGTTTTAATATAAATTAACACACACTCACCTATATGCAAAAATTTTAAAGAACAAGTGAATCATTTGTCTTTCAAGCTTATTTACATACAAGCTAAATTTTGCCTACCATGCATTATTCATGAGTAAATATTGGTTTACAACCAAATATATTACTAATCTATAGCATTGTAAATTATATTCTGATATAAAAACTTTTAGTCAGTGCTGTATTTTCAGCAAATATTTATTCAAAGGATTCACCTTAAATAAATTCATAAATGGTTATTAACCATTTTTATTAAATGGAAAATTATTATATTTCTTTAATTTTAAATATAGACTATAATGAAAGTCAAGTATATCTATATAATATTCTTTGTTGAAAATTACTAAAACATCACATGATAACCATTTCCTATACAAGCTGTTAATCAAAGTAACAAAATCACACAGTAGTGCTACCCAGTGTCATCTTAGTAATCAATGGATGCCAGAAGGTTTGTGCATAAAATCTCTATCTAGTGCCTACTCATCCAATATACCCAAATTACTTTCTAGCCTTGAATGAATCTGAGAGCATTACACCTAGATCTTAGGAACTAATGCAATCCTCTAGCAGCTACCTTTTACTTATTTAGTTAACCATAAAGCTAGGAGCCCAAAATGAAAACAATAATGTTTTTAATCCAATAATGACTGTGGTTTTTGAAAAAAACATAAGACACCAAATGTATAGATGCTGTACAGGATTCAGATCTATATGATTAAACAAGTGAATGAGTTTGGATTGAAAACATTGTGATTTCAGCTTGAGCTATCATAATTAACTAAATAGGTAAAATGTGGTGGCTGAAGGGTTGCATTCGATTCTAGGATCAAGGTGTAGTGCTCTCTGATTCTTAAGGCTCCTCACTCATGAATGCTACAAATTAAAAACTAGTCTGTGGACAGTAGATCAGGCACTAGATAGGAATTTTATGCACAATCCTTGTTGCATCCATTGGTTACCAAGGCTTGCATTGGGTGACACTACTGTATGGAGAGTTTGCTACTATTATATATGTATGCATAGAAAATGGTCATCATCTGATGTTTTGATGGTTTAATACCCAGCTTGTTCATGAGATAATGGTTTCTGTGGTTTTTAAAAAAAACCAAAGACACACAAATATATATGTATATGCAGAATTGGGTTCAGATCTAGATAAATATATAAGCAAATGAGCTTGGATTAAAAATATTATTGTGTTTTCATCTTGGGCTCTTAACTCTATAGTTAACTAAATAGATAAAAGAAGGTTGCTGGAGGGTTGCATTAGATTCTAAGATCTAAGTGCAGTGTCTCAGATCTATGGCTCCTCACCAATGAAAGTTACAAGCTATAAAATATTCTGGGAATACTGGATGAGGCACTAGACAGAAATTTTATGCACAATCCTTATTGCAGCTATTGATTACTAAGGCTTGCACTGGGTGGCACTATTGTATGAAATGTCATTAATCTAATCATCTCTTTCTACACACATACTACATGTGATCTTATTTATAAATAATTAATAATTCATCTAAAATTTTAAGTATATGATGAAGACATTGTAAAAACTATACCAATGATCCCAAGATTCATTTTGACAGACATATCTCACATGGGCCAAGCCCACATAGCTTTCCAAATTCTACATACTATTGTTTTTCATTTACTGAGGTAAATTACAGTTATTTATTTTTTAAGTATCATATCTTTCATCAATAAACAAGTCTATAATTAATTATGTATTTATTGAAAAATAATTGTTATAAATGAGTGTCTGTGGAAAAATATGCACTTAAAAAGTAACTTGTGTTACAATGCATCAATAAAAACAAACAGTGATTTGGGGCATTTGGAAATTTCATGTAATCTTTTCTCTATTGAGACCTGTTTGGTCAAAATGCATCTTGGAAATCTTTGCATTCATTTACATGAGAGATAAGAATGAGCAGTTAATTATCCACTGCATAGTAAATATAAATTCATCAGATTAGTCATAAGCTAGTTGGCTTTGTGATCTTTTTTCATTTTATCCACTAAGTAAAAATACATAAACATTAAATTTACTGATTGATAACTAGATGGATATAAGCCAACTACTTGTAAAAAAATTGTAAGGTTATGTAAAAATCTTCAGCTAACTAAAAAAAATTTGAATTTTACCTGAATTTGAATTTGCTATAGTTGTATTAACCATTATATTAAGAGGCCTTCAATATAATAACAGATTATTTCTATATCAAAAACACCAATTTAATTATATTATTACCTGAGAAGTCACAATCAAGTGATATTCAAATTCCACAATGAATGCAACAATTTTATTCAATTGACTCATATGTTTTCTAACATTTTTAAATTCTATTCTTGAATTCAAATCAGATACATTTAGGTTTTTGAGGCTGATGCATTCAGCACTAGAATAAACTTCTCAAGATAACAAGAGTTATTAATTTAAGTGGCTAACAGAAACCAAGAAAAAAAAAACATCACAGGTACAAATTCACTAATAATCTTCAATTGTGACCTCATCACATATAAGTATTGTTTCATTTATTTATATAATACATATGTATATATAAACTTTTTTCTGGCAGTTAATAGTATAATAAGTAGATTAACAATTCAACATTGGTTTATTGAGCATGTGAAATACTCTCAATCCAAAACACACATGCTCAATAAACAAGCATTAAGTTGTTAATCTAATTATTATAATATTAACCACTAGGAAAAATTTATATTTACATATTTCATTATTTCATCTAATATTGACAGGCTGCAAATTGAAAAATTTCACTAATGTCAATAGTTAAAATATAATTTTAAGTAATGTGAACAATTTAAGATCTTCACACTTTCATTCCAAAGTACTTTAAATTGGCCTATATAATTGAATAGAGATAAAAATGTCTTGCTTTTTCAAAAGACTATCTTGTGCTTTGTATTGAGAGTATTTCATATGCATAATAAACCAGCATTAAGTTGTTAATCTAATGTATATCATTTTAAAGTCTATAATATTGCAAAGTATCCTTTCAATGTAAAATTTTCAGATCATCATCTCTCACTATTCATGTACATTAAATAGAATCTACTATCATCAGGAGAGCTTGAGGCTTGAAATACTTAAATCTTTACACTGAAAATCATAATTTAATTCATATATTATAATTGTAACTTAAAGGTTTCTATTATATAAAGCAATGACTATGAGTTAAACTGATTGTGTGATTTTGGATATAATTGGCATATTTGAAATTAAAACATCCATGTGAGATATTATGATTTTAGTTTTCTTCCAGTATTGAGTTTTAGTTGGTTATTAGATATCAAAATTAGTCCTACAACTACATAATACATATATGTATATATACACACACATTACAAATAAAATGTTCATTAATTAAAAAAACTATTGTAATAACAATAAAAATAATAAATATAATAACTAGTTGAGACGGGTTAAGGAATTAACCAAAAGCACTTCTGTGGATTGAAAGATTGTATATAATAATTAATTACCATTATATTTATTATTTTTATTGTTATTATATATATGGCAAATAGATATGCTTTATCATAGACAGTTAAGAATAAGTCATTTTTGAGCTTTAGTTCATTACAAGCAGATCTGTGTCTATTTGGGTGTATTATACTTCTGCTGTTATGCTTCTATAATATTATAGTATTTATCTTATTAAATAAAAGGAAAAGAAAATAAACAACTTGAAGTTATGTCAAATTTTTCCAAGATGTATAAATGCAGATGTAAATAAGTATTATTTGTGCACAACAAAAGTGGTAGTGATCATAAATTTAGGTTCAGAGTTAGCAAAAAACAAATGTCAAAGACCTTTTCACAAAATAGTATTTTAAACTTGTTTTAAGATTATACAATCTTGAATTATGATTTTAAAGATCTTTTCACTTATTCTTGTAATATGTAAAATTTAAGAAATTAGTGGTTTCTTTTTTTACAAACGTACATATTCTATAAAAATTTGCTATCTACAAATATATATATGTAATTCTAAATCTGATTTTTTAAAATGATAATTATTGTGATATTAAAATTATACACAAATACTACAGAAAATTTTAACGTTTTCCAAATAATAAACATGGAAATTATATAGTCTGAATTTTAACGTTTGTATTTTATATATATCAACAAACAATATTCATTAAATTGTTCTGATCTCTGACTACTAAGGTTTTTTGCAATATTATGTATGCATCAGATAATGGATTGAGATTTCATTATATAGATTTCATATTAAATAGTATGACATACGCATGAATATGTGTGTATACATGTAATAGCACAGCTTTAAATGGTCTACTTGAGGACAAAACCCCACAAATATTGTGAAGAAAGGCAGAAACATACAGATCATAGCCATTATTACTATTAAACAATAGAAGCCACTGTTTAGCAAAGATCTGGCTTCTCTGATCGAAAGTGCGCTCAGCTATTGTCAGTAAAATAAAGATACAGAATAAATATTTTCTTTAGCCAGTATTAAAAACGTTTTAGGCAACTAATTACTTTCCTTTTTTTACTTTACTATCCAATTAATAATAGTTGAAAATCCATGTATATAAACTATTATTGTTTTAATGCACAAAAATATACTACATATATATATATTAAATACTGTCTGATGCTATATTAGTAATAATCAATAAAAATAACATTGAGCACTAACAAAATAACAAATTCATACTAAAATTTTCTCAAGCCCATAATTCATTTCAAAAACCATAAATCTTATGAAAACTTCCGTTGATATTAAAGCTAGTTGTTTTTTAAAATGAATTATGTGATTGAGTCTTGCTTTATATATAGGTATGTGTTGTGTTTATTGATAAGGTCTATTTGTGTCCCAAAACTATGATGTGAAAGAATTTTACTATAAATTTATTATTTTGTTAGTATATAATGTTATTTTTATTTATTATTACTAGTATAGCGTTAGTCAGTATTTAATTATATATATATATAGTATATTTTTGTGCATTAGAACAATAATCTTTTTTTTTTTCTTTTTTACTTGCCACAATATTTTTCTTAAATTAAAATTTAATTTATTGTTGTAGTTATATTAATCCTATATCTACTGGAACTGTCAGATTTAAAAGTTAAAAAAAATAAAAGTTTCATCATTACATCATAAATATATTGTGTCCTTCTTCTAATTTGAATCAGGGCCAAATTCCTCCCAGCCTTAAGCTCTCTCTGATCTTAGCTTTTTTTGGCACTTTTTTTTTCTGTGCCTTACAGAACATCATTCTGACAAAGATGCAGTATATATTTCTACAAGATTACATTAGATCTCAACAACCATTAGGAGTATTTTTATATTACCAAAGAGTTGTGTAATAGAAAAAGGGGGGTGGGAGAATTAATTATTTTCTTGCTATATGCTTTTGAACTCTTCAAATCATTTTAAAATATGTCATTACTAATTTGAAAATAAAAAAGTGGAAAGTTTATACATGTATATACATTTAACCATTTGATGTATCATAAATTTTAGGGTTTATATATATATTGGAACAAAGGGGATAAATTAGGAAAAAGAAAAAATCATTCTCTGATGATGATCAGACAATAACTAAAGCTTGGTATACTATGTTGCATATATCTGAATATATTTGATAATGAGGAGATAATAAAAATATAACTGTGTTTAACTGGAAATGGTGATATTAATTGTGACGATGATCATTGATCATGTAAAATATCAATAATAATATTGATTTCAATAATCTGAATCAAATTATAGCTATTTAACTAAATTAGACAATCAAAAGGCAAATATTTACATTTGTGGTATCTATCTGCATTGAAATACATACCTATGATATTCTTAGGCTTATAATATTATAATGGTACCATGTTATGAATCGGACATATAACTTCCTGATCAAACTAAGAAAGTCACCATGTTATCTCTTAATATTGGTTATTCTTTTCCATATATACACATATATGATCAAAATCAACTTTTAAAAAAACAGGTTCACATATTAAGATTGATTATAAATTTTAATAAAATAATCAAAAATCCTTCAGACATAATAATATTAATTAACAAATGTGCATATAATTATTAGAAATATAATTAGTAGTTTATAAAATGTGATTACTGTATTTAAATAGTGATATTAGCAATTATTAGCTTTCACAATAACTAAATAATTCTAAGTATATATAAAACAAGATCATGACAATTATAATTTTTTTTTCTTTTTTAAAGTTTTATTTTTGCCGGGGGGGGGGGGGTTAAATAATTGAAAGCAAAATTGTTTAAGAACAAATTTTTTTTATGTATGTATGCAAGCCAATTTCTTAAATATAGTTAACAAAATATTAAAATTGTAATATAATCACAAACTGTTAAATATTATTTGTTTTAACTATTTGAATCGGAGATTTAAATTTATCTGAATCAATTAAATCAAATATTCTATTAAAAAGTTCATGGAATAATGATTTATAGTAATCAATATTTATCCTTACTTATTTATATATTGGAGTGTTATTCATAATTTTCCACATAAGTATAACTTGGATGAATTAATACAACTTCAAGATCTCATTCCTGATATAGGCATATTCTTGGCTAAAGCAAAATGATGAGAGATAGTTGTTCTTTTTAGATATGTTTGCTTTAACCAATCCAAAGTCTTTGTTTCATTATCAAAGCATGACTTTGATATAGTGATCCATTTAGAATGTAGCAAACACTAACGAACTCTCTCATTCTATAATTTCATTGGTAATTCTGTATACTTTTATTAAGTTTTAACTACCAAATAACCTGATTAAATTTGTCCTGATCTTTTATAAGTTAATTTGGAAAACATCTTTAGTTCATTTAGCTGTCTTAATTTTACAAAAAAAAAATTATATATTTTTCATTATCAATTCATTTAAATATTGTTGTTGTTGTTAATATTAGTAAAACATTCACATAATGGTTTGTCATAATACCCATTTCTCCTTGTTGCAATGTGTGTACTTTGCATTCTACTCTTTCATTACATAGAAAGTATCATATTTTATTCTATGGCATATATATTCAAAGGGTTATATAAATTATTAATAATATCAAGATTTTTCTAATCCTATATGATAAAGTTACAAATACTGTAGTCCAGAAGAACCTTTTAAAGATTTCTTATATTTGATTACATAGCTATTACACTTATTGACAGCTTCTGTTTTTTTATTTATCAATTTTTCTGTAATCTCTAACATTACCTACTACTTCATTCCCAAAAAATTTTTTTCTATTTCACACTCATTCAACATTACTAAATCAATTTTTGGATGATTATATGATTTCTAAGTTCATTTTAGTTTATTCTGTATTTTTTGATACTAATGTAAAATCTTTGAATATCATTGAATTAATTTGAAATTTTTTAAAGGGGAATTCTCATCCATTTCTGATATATCATCAATCTCTTCTGAGATCCCTAAGACAGCTTTCTTTTCAGTTATGGTTTCACATCCATATTTTTTCTACATTCTCATTTTTATTTCCAATTTCTGTATCCACGTTATACTGGTTTCTAGAAGCAATATTACTTGTATGTATCACCTTTAATTTTTATTCATCATTACATTCTATATTAATACTGCAGTATGTGGTTTGGTGCAGTAGAGGGTCAGATTTGGGATTGGGAAGTATTCTCTTATTTGCAATTCTGCACTTAAACATTATAAACTCCGAAACAATAAAGCCATATGGGTTGTTTTTACATTAACATTTTTTTCTGCAGATCAGTAATAGATGAAACAAATGATAATATGTCATAGGAATCTTTAGATAATGCACTCTGGCAATTATTTGTAATATTACTTACTTAATGTGGAATTTCCTTCTTCAATTGAAGGATTCAACCCCATCTCAACTTTAGCTTCATCTATCATTGCATTTATTACAAACTTTTCAACAACCATGTATAGTTTCATAGTTACATAAAATTGGATATAATTTAGTGTAGAATTATAGATTTTTATTCTTCCAATGCATCTACTTTATGATCTTCAATTAAATTCAGATCTCATTGGACCCTATGATTGTGTAATCTGTAGCATTGCAGTTGTGTTTACATTATCATCTGCAAAATTTTTATTCTTTGCAGTTTCTTTAAAATTTCCAAGTAATTCTATAATGTTTCTACCAGTTTTAGAGACTTCTACACTTTCAATACTTATCTGTAACATTTTATTTATCTTCTTTATAATTTTTTCTGTTTATCTTTTCCATACATCATTTATGACTTATATCATTTCTATTGCTGACTAATAAAATGTCAGTGAAACTTTTTCCACTTGTCCCTTTTATTTGTGATAGTTCCTTTATTTTCTTAATAATTACCAGTATCAGAAGTTTTGGAAAAAATAAATTTACTATTTTCATTATGCTATTAACTTTGAAAATCAGCTTTTGTGAATCCTATTTGAGTTCTATCCAGTATTTCTTTTTATATAATTTTTTACCAGTACCTTTGACCTATTTTCTTTTATACTATATTCTCATATGAATTTATTTTCTTGAAATGAATTGTCTTGCTAATATATCTCTTGGTTTTTATTTCTATTGCATCACTAAAGCTTTCCAGTTGTAAATTATTATTACCATCATCTTCAGGTATATACAATTTTCATAAATTATTTGGATAAATAAAAGTATAAACCTTTTTAATTATATAAAAATATCCAGGTCTATCTTGTTTTTAGGATGCACAGTTGTAATTGAGCCCAAAATTGGATTATTAGATGTAATATATGACATATTTTGGAAATGGGTCACTTTCTAATAATTAGCAGTTGCGGATTAAA
Source organism: Epiperipatus broadwayi (assembly GCA_028023455.1). NCBI lineage: Eukaryota > Metazoa > Onychophora > Udeonychophora > Euonychophora > Peripatidae > Epiperipatus > Epiperipatus broadwayi. The sequence continues at coordinate 57,377 of JAQFVV010007153.1, read as the reverse complement.
TAAACAAGTCATAATTGAGTGTACTATTTTATATGTATTTGAATAACAGTGTTCAGATGAAGATCAAGCTACTTATAATATTCTTTTCTTCTTTTACATTTCTTTCTTGGTTTAATAACTGGAAACAATATTGTTTCAAAATTTCTTAAAGTAGTTCTTTTTGCCAATAATATATCAATAGTATACTCATGAAATGCTTTATCAATATATGTACTAATTTAAAATAAAACTTTTAAAACAAATTAAGCTTATATGTGTATATAACTTAATTTTATAAATGTACTTGACATATAAAAATTTGCAATAATAAAAACATTAAAATTGTATTATCATTATAAGATGTTAAATACTATTCATTTTGGCAGATTTAAATGGAATTAGTTATAAATATTATTATGATAAATTTATCTGAATAGGTTAAATTTGAAAATCCTATTAACGAAGTTCATAAAATAATGGTTTATATCCAATATTATAAATTCTGCTAGCATTTGATATCTATTTTCCTTAGAGATATGCTAGAATTACATTGATATATTTTGCAAAAACAATAATGAATATTGATGTATTTAATCACCTGACCTTTATTAGTGATAATCAGTTTTCAAACCACTCCATCCATTACAATATATGTATATACATGTACTGATATATGTGCACATATTCACATAGGTAAATAATAAATGTAAAACTATCTATAAATAAACTCTGAAGGGCAAAAACATCTCAAAAATCTCAAGAAAAGTGTGAAAGAGAAAGGTTACTTATTAAGCTTTCCAATTACTGGATCATAACATTATTTTCTCATCTCTGCTTTATCCTTTAACTAATAATCTCCAGATATCCACCTATTACTCAATATTGGACAGCTAACTTTGATTAGTACTTTAAAAACATTTTCAGTTTTATCTGGACTTTATCCAAAATCCAATTTGTAAATCTGATAGGTGGATACACTAACAGATATATCTTGTGACTTTTAACTTACACGTATTAATATATATATACACAAACATTTATTTATATGAACTTATAACTTCTGTTAATTCATAAAGTGCTTATGTCGAAGAGGTTGATAAATTGATTTTCTATCAAAAAATTGGTCCACTGTGACTGGCCAGAAATTTATAAATCAGTGAGGTAGCAATGTATTATGTTTGAAATGTGCAACATTAAATTTATCACAAATTGCTTATTAGAATATTATTTAAAGAGTGAAAAGAAATTAAAAATTTTTATATTACAGTGTAAAAGATTTTGTCTTGTCAAAATGAAATGATATTATATTAACTAAAGGGAGCTTGAAAGTCTGGGTTCAAATCCCCTCTAATTACATCTAGTTTATACTATACTTGTATTTGAATACACCTGGGTCTCATTTTATGTGGTAGATAGGTTCCACAGAAAACCTGCATTAAAAAAAATCGCACAAAAATAGACTTAATTTACCATAAAAAATGGGGGATCGGTGCTGTAATTTTCAGAATTCACCTAAAAGCAAAGCAACAAAGAAAAATTACTTTAAAATTCGCATTAAAAAAATAAGCAAATAAAGTATGACTAATAAAAAATTTCAAATATTTGAAAACAATTGATACATGACAAACTTTTTTTTATTAACTACAGTATTTAATTTGACATTTTTTCATACATATTTTTTGACGATATCCGGTTTGTTTGTAAACTGGTAAAAAATCAGATTCATCAATGTGATGTGGCTTCTTCTTGAACGAAGTCAAGAATCTCTCAGCAATTATGCCCAGAGAAACTTGTTAGCCACTTTATTTTCCATTCCCCACTCTAAGTTTTCCCATATTCTGCTCCATTCCATTTACACAACTTGTGCCAATTTCAGTCATGTGCTGTGTTAATGGTTTTCTGTTGACAACTTATTTTTACTACTGAAATAAATTTTAAATATTCACATTTTGTTTATATTAAAAAAATGATATCGCAATCAAAACAAAAAGATTATACACTATCATTAGAAATATTATTTCCAGTTTATAAAATCAATAAAATCTTCATTATTTATTTTAAAAATCTACATTATTTATTTCTGTTATACCTAAGAAAATACGTTTCAAAAGTTTAAAATTTTTGAATATTTATTACGATATTTTTATATGTAAGTATAAATCTATTATTATTATTTACTCATTAGTATAAGTAGGTTATTTATTCTAAATACAGCTTCAGACCATATTCACTTTAGCTGCTAATATAATGTTATATTTTTGAAAAGAAAAAAAAAGTATTTCAAGTCAAAATAAGTTATTATAATTTAAATTTCTTGATATCTAATAAATATAGTGAAATATGAAAAATATTAAGAAAAAACATGAATCGCATAACTTCAAAATTGCATTAAAATAATCTGCATAAAACGAGACCCAGGTGTATATAATAATTTCTATTAATTTATGAATTTTTTATGGTGGTTAAGTCATGGCAGTTGATGTAGAGTTTGTTTTAAGAAACTGGACCAGTAAGACTGGCCATAGTTTGTAAGTTAATAACTTGTTAATGAAGTTGAAATGATTTCCTTTCACAGATTGTAATGGCTATAATATACATATATATGATCACTAGATGGAGCTTTACCAATAGCTCCTAACAAGCTTTTGTTTGCATAAACACTGAGAGAGATAGAATTCAATATCTCTTTCATTGTCTCCAACCTTTAGACCATGGTTTTGAGCTAATTGGCTCACATCAGTAAAGGGTAGGAAGACCAGAAACTAGATCTAAATACTAGCTCTACAATCAGTATTTATGAAACACGTTTCTATCAATTTGAAAGCATGAATTTTTCAGATACGTAAATATCTTCAAATCCAGCCAAACAAACTAGACAGCTATATGAGTCTGAAATCAGATCAGTTTCACCATATAATTCTGCAATATATATCATTGCAAAAACCTTCAAGGGTACATGATAAGAGATATTGAATTCTATCTCTCTCAGCGTTTATGTAAACAAAAGCTTGTTAGGAGCTATTGGTAAAGCTCCTTCTAGTGATCATAAAATGCAAGCTAAGAGCAAGTTACAAAATTTATAACTTGTTTTTTTTATCATAGATATAGATATATATGTATGTAAATCACTTGGAAGTAACTCAAGCATGTATGTAGAATGCACAACAATGAAAATTATACTTTACGCATATGTAAGCATATATGGCTGCAAATTGACTAAAAGAAAGTCAAGCAGGGCAAATTCTTAATGTCCACTACTCAAATTCTTGTCATTGCAACTATTATTACCAATGATTTCTACAAGATAAAAAAAACATGAATAATCTGTTCAACATCAGACCTTTTTCAATGTTATGAATTTAAATTTAGAGATTAAGCTTAAGTCCAAGAAAGTACCATAGACTTTGTCTGAAGGTTTGTGATGACAGTATACTGTATTAGATGTGATAATATGTTGGACTATTTCTATCATTTATCAGTAAATGTTAAAAGTATAGAAAATTGTAAACTTCATTATTAACCTGGGTTGTATATTTGTATGTTATTACTAACATTTTTTTTTTGTATTTGTAATGTTCTGATGTTTTGCAATATTATTTCCACACTTAATTCCAATGCTTATTTCCTTACTGTAGCTAGCGCTGATACTAATTATTTTATGCAAATCAGGTTTTCCATTTCTTAGAGATGGCATAAAACATATCTCTTTTGTTTATTGAGTTAACATCTGAATTAATAAAGTAGGCCTCTCTGATTTTTTTCCTTACCCCATGTTGGTCCCTGCACACCATGTGAGGATTATCTGGGATGCAAGGTGACCTGTTGTAGCTTTGTGCTGCACAAAGATGAAAGGGTAGGAGGGGTCTTCAAGCACCTTATTGTATGCATACTTATGTTGCAACAATTTTGTGTGGACAGAAGCTCTGGTCTCTCCATAATATGAAGCACAACAGTTGTTTTCTGGGAAAGCTATTTTATACACTGCCTGATGTGTGTATATTGGAGAGAGTTGATTTTTAGTGTTCTATACATTTAACATTTACTGATAGATGACGGAAATAATCTAACATATTATCATATCATAGACTTTCTTTTTAGATGCTAAACAGCTTTCAACTAAGATATTGATTGGATTCATTTGAAAATAGGATGAGTGATTGAAAATGTGTATGAAATTTGATTTTCTTTTACATTCACAATTATGACAGACAAAAATAAATTATGATTGCCATTCAACAAGATATCGGCTGGAAAATGAAGGCAAAAGATACTAAGAATCTCCTGGTCATGGATGTATGTAGTTTACAATTTGATTTGATTTTTTATTTAGTTATTTATAAATGAAGAGTTTCATCTTGAGATGACAAACTGATAGTTTTATTTAGTTATTTATAAATGAAGAGGAAGAGATGACAAAGTGATTGATGTGAAGGACTGATATGTATTTTATTATAAATCACAAATATCGAAAATGCAAGTGGAATGAGATTTAATTAATATAAATAAAAGATGAAAGAGCAGCATTCTAAAGATTGATGTACCTGATAGAATGGCAAAATTATTTCAAGTCAATTCAAAATAAGAAATATGGATCATTCATATTATTTAGACCCAATAATTCTTCATTGTGATGAAGAAGTAAAGGATTCTTATACTAATGTACAAAATGTTTTTGATCACACTAAACAAAAAAATTTCACAGAAAATTTTAATGTTAGAAATGCATAATAATTTAAAAATGAGTGTTGTGGGTAAATTTGATTACGTAAACAAAAATGAGATAGACTATAGATTTATGGAGTTTGCAAAAAAAAAAAAAAAAAACACTATATATTAGAATTTCTTTTTGTTTGTTTGTATTGAAAAAAATTCTGAATCAAAAATAGACATAGAAGTATTCAAATAAAAGTACAGCAAAGTTAAATTATACGTTGTCTAATAAAAATTATGTATTCCAATAGGGTACACATTAATAGAAGAAGTATACAGATCAAGAAAATCAATGAGAAAAATCAAACAAGATTTATGTACATAAGCACTAAAGAAGTGTTCCTTGGTTAATAAGCTATTCCAGAGTTAATTATATCAACGTACTGTCTCCTATTATCAGAATTAATTTTTAGAAATATAAAAACCCAATTTACATAATACATTTGTATAAGGATAACTAATCGGACAAATGATTTTAGTATGGATTAAAAGCCCAAATGTACGTCATCAAAGCCTCGTTCAACACAGCTAATAATTATTTACTCACAATGATATTAAAATGAGTAAAAATTAATTCTATATTAAATTAAATTGTTAATCATATTGAGTGAGGTTTTTACAATATTTTATTTATAAAAACTAGTTATGACATAATAAAAAATAGTACAGAGTAATTTATTGATCCACTGATTATGTACAGATATATATTAAACCTTAAAGTAAAAAACTAATATTATATTACTTATCAATAAAAATATAAAGCTATATAAACTCAAGCTATATAAACTCATGCACTCTTATTAAGCAATATAGCATATGTCTATATAAAATACGTTTCAATCAAACGACTTACTTGAAAAATATTTTATAGAAGAGTTCGGTATTTAAAAATTGAATGCAAAATTTTTTTTAAATATGGCATAGCATATTATTTTATTATTAAAGAAATAGTAAGGTTTCACAATATATATATTCATATTTTTCTCACAATGTATAATTCATGACCTTTTGATTCTATTATTGCCAATTGTTTATTAGATTTAAAAAAAAAAAGCACACCTGATTTTTTTTTTTTATCTGGACAATAGTTTTATTATTTTTTTTATGTTAATAACTCTTCTTTAATGTTTCAGGGCAATCCCATAATTTATTGTAATTTTTTTCTCCCTACAGCAGATAAAAATGGGAATCAAATTTATTTACACACACATACATATATATATGACTAAGTATTTCGGCTCAATAAAGGGTTAAATTTATATTAATTTGAATATTTAAATACAAGTATAATATTGCAGTATATTGATAATACTATAGCTAAATCTTTCATATCATAGTGTCACCTCTTTTTTTAGTAATAGTTTCATCTTTTCTTCTTATTGCTGAAACAGCTTTTCTTCTAATACCAAGATGTTATTTTACACTTTTGAGAAAATTTATTTTCTTCTGTAGATTTTATTGCCAATTCACAATTATATTTTCTTATATCATTATTTACAATCATTTAAAAAATTGTTTATATTTCATCTGTTCTAAATATATGGTCGATCCAGTAAAACATTAACTGATAAATTGCTACTTTTATGTAGCACCTATTTTTCATACGTTTTTATTGATTTCAATAGAGTCTGAACCAATTTCAAAGTTTGTTAATATTTTAAAACAATTAGTAAATTATAATTTAAATTCACTAGATATTTCTGAAGATTATAAATATTTTCTGTTAATATTATATTCCTTAATGTATATGAGTACAGACTTTCATCCCACCCACTATCTCATATTCCTGATACACCTGAACACATATATGTCGAAAAGATAAATAATCAACAATATTCGTATTTCATGCTAAACCAGCAATAATCAATTGGTCCAGATTATCATCTCCACGCATATACTGCTGTCCATCATCAGATTTTCAATTGGATAGACGATTGAAGAGTTGGAGTGGATTGAAGCCTGTCCATTAAAGTCTGAAGATTGGCTTAGTTCCATCATCAGATTTTCAATTGGATGGACGATTGAAGAGTTGGAGTGGTTTGAAGCCTGTCCATTAAAGCATGAAGATTGGCTATCTTAATATATATCTGAGCACTTATTGCATATATGTGTAGAGATAATAATCTGAACCCTCGGATGATTGCTGGTTTAGCATGAATTATGTATATTTGTGATTATTTATCTTTTCGATATATATGTGTTCAAGTGTATCAATGTCATTACATGTACCAGTAACATTTATCAATCTAATATTTGTGTATCCATTTTAATATCAAAACATTTTCTTTAAATAAGAACATGTTTTTTCATAAATAAAATACTCTAGTTCTAATAAAGCTATCTTAAGAATATTTGCATCACAATCCCAAATTGATTATTATAAATCTAATCTTCAATAGATGGGAAAATAAATTAGGCTAAGATTTATTTTTAAGTAGCAAGGGTAAGCTTATGTTTCAATTTTTTATTTAAGAAGTCCATATTCAGTTTACATTATGATTCTCTATTATTTATAAAGAAAACTTTAAATATCGACCCCCAGTTTTTGAAAAAAAAATTTCAGACTTTTCATATCTTTACTAAAATAATTCATAAAAAATCCTTCTGGGTTTTTTTTATGGTGCCAAAGCAAAGTTCTCAGCATTGATAAATTTCCTGCATTCTGCTTCTGGAAAATCATTGATGAATATATTAAAGGAGATGAGAGAACATTTATAAAACATTCTATAAAATGTTATATCTAATATGATTATCATTTAAACAGGTAAAACTCGATATGAATTGCCACTCAGTGCAAGCCATAGTAATCAATGGATGCCAGAAGGCTTGTGCATAAAATCCCCATTTAATGCCTCTCATCCAATATCCCCAGACTAGTTTGGCCTTAGTCAGTGAGGAGCCTTGGATTTGAGAGCACTGCACCTAGATCTTAAGATTCTAATGCAATCCTCTAACAACCACCTTTTATCTCTACTTAACTACAAAACTATGAGTCTTAAATTGAAAACACTATAATATTTTCAATCCAAGCTCATTAGCTTATATAGTCATATAGGTCTGAACTCAGTTCAGTACCTATACATTTTGGTGACTTTGGTTCTTTAATAACCATAGCCACCACTATCCTAATAGACAGAATTTGTTTTAAGCCAATAAACATCACTTGTTCACCATTCCTTATGCATGCTTATAACATATTAAAATAGGCAAAACTCTCTATATGTACTGCTACTCAGTGCAAGCCAGAGTAATCAATGAATGCCAGAAGGCTTGTGCATAAAATCCCCATTTAAGTGCCTACTCATCCAATATCCCCAGACTAGTTTCTGGTCTTCATCAGTGAGGAACCTTGGATCTGAGAGCACTGCACCTAGATCTTAGGATCGAATGCAACTCTCCAGCAGCTACCTTTTATCTCTACTTAACTACAAAACTATGAGTCTTAAATTGAAAACACTATAATATTTTCAATCCAAGATCATTAGCTTAAATAGTTATATAGGTCTGAACTAAGTTCAATACCTCTACATTTTGGTGACTTTGGTTCCTTAATAAACCAGGGCCACCACTATCCTAATAGGCAGGATTGGTTTTAAGCCAATAAATATCACATGATCACCATTCCTTATGCCTGCTTATAACTGTTATTAAAACAGGCAAAACTCTTTATATGTATTGGCACTCAGTGTAATATTAATCTGGGGATATTGGATGAGTAGACACTACATGGGGATTTTAAGCACAAGCCTTCTGGCATCCATTGATTACTCTGGCTTGCACTGAGTGGCAATACATATAGAGTTTTGCCTGTTTTAATAAGTTATAAGCAAGCATAAGGAATGGTGATCATGTGATGTTTATTGGCTTAAAACCAATCCTGCCTATTAGGATAGTGATGGCTATGGTAATTAAAACCAAAGTCACCAAAATGTAAAGGTACTGAACTGAGTTCAGACCTCTATGACTGTATAAACTAATGAGCTTGGATTGAAAATATTAGTGATTTCAATTTAAGAATCATAGTAAATGGTGGCTGCTGGAGGGTTGCATTAGTTCCTAAGATCTAGGTTCAGTGCTCTCAGATCCAAGGTTGATGAAAGCCACAACCAGAAACTAGTCTGGGAATATTGGATGAATAGGCACTAGATGGAGATTTTATGCACAAGCCTTCTGGCATCCATTGATTACTCTGGATTGCACTGAGTGGTAATACAGAGAGAGTTTTGCCTGTTTTAATAAATTATAAGCAAATATAAGGAATGGTGGTCATGTGATGTTTATTGGCTTAAAATCAATCCTGCCTATTAGGATAGTGGTGGCTATGGTTATTAAAGAACTAAAATGTATAGGTACTGAACTGAGTTCAGACCTATATGACTATATAAGCTAATGAGCTTGGATTGAAAATATTATAGTGTCTTCAATTTAAGATTCATAGTTTTGTAGTTAAGTAGAGATAAAAGGTGGCTGCTGGAGGGTTGCATTAGATCCTAAGATCTAGGTGAAGTGCTCTCAGATCCAAGGCTCCTCACTGATGAAGGCCACAAGCCAGAAACTAGTCTGGGGTTATTGGATGAGTAGGTATTAGATGGGGATTTTGTGCACAAGCCTTCCGACATCCATTGATTACTCTGGCTTGCACTGAGTGGCAGTACATGTAGTTTTATCTGTTTTAATGTTATAAGCAAGCAAGCATAAGAAATGATGATCATGTGATGTTTATATGATTATCATTTGGTATCTGAGTGGCAGTACATATAGAGTTTTGCCTGTTTTAATAACCCTTATAAGCAAGCATAAGGAATGGTGATCATGTGTTTATATGATTATAATTCGGTATCACTGGAAATTTTCTAAACATAAACTAAGATTAGATCAACAATGATAGCAGTAGTATTTAGTTGTTGTTTTTTAAATTTTTTTGAGTACAAGTTGTTCAAGATAAATTTGTTAAGCATCTTTACTCTAACCTAAATCCAGATTATTCTAAAAATAGATAATTCTCAATCATAGGCATAATTCTTATTAAAATTAGTCATTTACACATGTTGAAGAGAATATATAATGTTATTGGGTAATAATTTTTATGATGATTGATAATTTTTAAGACTATTATAGTTTTGTTTCCCTGCCAAATTTTTAAAATAAATTCCTTATGACTATTGCTGTTAAATACTTTTGCCAATTATGCTTTAGTTTTAAACCCAACTTTTTTTAAAGTTCTGGAAATATTCTGAGGTTTTTCTTGGTTTTAAAATAACCAAGAGCAAGCTCACTTATATTTACCATTTTGAATTATATTGAAATTAAAGGAATATTGTGAAAAATAACTTTGTAGTTCTGCTCTAAAGCTATTTATTCTAATTTTGCCAATCTTGGGATAAGAAATTAGACATCTAAGATTGGCCATTTTATTGGTCACTGGAGTGATTTTTTAAATTTAGTAATAAGTCTTCTAAGATGAGTCCACATCAGTTTTATACATCCCTAAGATCTTATATTAACACCCGAAAGTGAATACTTACTGCAGAACAGCAGTGACCAGAGTAGTAAATAAAAAATAATTGAATAGTTAATTAATTAGGTCATATGATGTTGAAGCAATGAAAGAGATGGTTTGAATTTAATTCAGAAATCTTTCATTCTTGAATTAATCATTCATATCACTGTGCTAAGTTTCATGGGACACCAAACAATTTCCTTTGCCAAAATCAGAGCACATTTTGTTTAAATATTTTCTAAGTATGGTGGAAAACAGTACCTAAAACTCTCATTCATGAAATACAATGAACATTTCAGTTTGTGGACACAAGAGGAAGTAATTTATGTTTGCAATGGCAGACAAAAGCTATCCCTAAACTCATGTTCCCTTATGAGATAATTCCTACATCATCAACCAAGTAATGAAAAAAAAACGTACAAATTATGGCTAGTGATTTAAATTGTAATATGATCTAATCCAATAAAAAATAAAACAACTAGAACTAATAACTTTACATTTAATTGTACATAATACAATATTTCTGTTTACAAAATAGACAACCATTAACACTTTTTAAATATTATAAATATAGCATCATAATAATAATTATTCTGTTTATCTTAAGATAACGTGAAATGTAGATGAAAGAAATTTAGTATTTGTAATATTGATAAAGACTAAATAAATAATTGCTCTGGAATTTCTATAATTTTTTTTACAAGGTTTGAATATCAGATATGGCAAAATTATTGTGAATCCATAGAACTTAAGAGACTATCAGTCTACCACTGTTCTAAATCACACAGGGTCTTGATAGATATTAAATAAAGTTGATGTGAGGTTGGGACTTAGCCCAATTGACAAGTGCTGATTCAGCCAGAAATGTATCTTGAAGATTATTTATATTCTTTCACATGCTTTTCTACAACAAAGATGTTGTCTAATGTGTGACTGTAGAGAATTTTATATTTATAGATTAAATTTTCACAAATTGATTAGTTAAACAAAAACAGAAAGGCTTACTAAGTATCTTCAAAAATTTATATCACAATGCCCGATGATCTAATTTCTCAATGATTTGAGACAAGAAACACAAAGTGGAATACCTCTTTTTTTTAGCCTATATAAAACTTAAAATCTTACAGTGAGTTTTCAATATCCCCATCAACCACACAATCTCTGCATAAAATTCTGTTATTTTGTTCTATTTCGTATTTTATTCAAATTGCTTTTAAATACTTTTATTTAACTTAGAAACGCTATTTGTTTGTTTAGGATAAATTTTGAAATTGAGATTTAACATAGTTTTAAGAGATGGATTTCCTTCAAATTTTGTTCAAGTGTAGAAATTGATGCTAATGTAATATGATAATAAAATATTTGAAAGTTATCAAGTAGTTTATGTAATCCAAAACAATTGATGGGCCAAATTGCAAATGTGTTGATATTGGTTCATGCATATATATATGAGGTAGTATATTTAAAAAAAAACTAAAAATGAAAAGCATTTAGAGTAAATTCAAATAGAAATAAAAGTAAATATTTTTTCTTGATTGTAAAAGTTGCTGTAAATTTTAATTCATCTTCAGATTCTTTTTTTAAATCACTTCTTTTATAAACAATATAATATTGGAATTTTTTTTTTTAAAATAAATTTTATTAAAAGAATACATTTAAGTTACATAATATTTGATATACTATATAAAAAAACACAGGCAAAACTATAGGTGTTTCAAGGTAGTTGATTTGAATTTGGAAAAATATCTTATGAAAGTGGATGTTTACTTTATTTACAATTTTGACACTTTATATATAACTGCATTGAAGAATGTTTGCTTTAGATACTAATAATATTGTGAATTAATGCTGATATATAACTCAAAAAATATTATATTGTCAAATTTTGTTTATACGTTTTCTAGGTAAGAATTTGAGAGCATTTAAGTACATATAAAACAATCTTTATTAATTTTTTTATAAGGACATTGTATTTCTTGTTTTTAAATGATAGAAACAACAAGCAAATCACAGTTCTAGGAAACAATTTTTTTTCAAATTCTTCATTTTAATTAAAATTGGGATAATTATGAAAAATATCCTAATATTAAAAATAGTGTGTATGTAATATTTTTTAATAAACATTTTTATTTACTGTGAACTAAAAAGTCATAATTAATTGTTTTCTTCGACCATGATTGGGCTTTTTATATTTAACTTGAAGTAAAAGTACGGGTGTCCAGAAATTAATTGATTCAATCATTAATGGTTAAATTAATTAATTTCTGGATATCCCAGACTTTTATTTCAAGTTAACTACAGAAGCTCCAATTATTATTGAAGAAAACAATTATTTTTGACTTTTTAGTGCACAGTAAATAAAACATTTAAAATATTATATATATATATTAGTATATATACTAAAAAAAAGTATTCCTTTTTTTTCATTTTTATATTTATAATTCATTTATTATTGTTATTGTCCTTTACAGTTTTGACTGTTTAATAACCTTCTTCAGAATTTCATACACTATTTTATATTTATCTATTATCAGATCATAAAATATTTATACAGATTGAAATGTTATAATTGAAATAATAGCAAACAGTGAGAAATTTATTGATAATCATATTGTAATATCATATGGCTTAGTTAATCTGTCAAACAGAGAATATGAATACAGATGTCCATAGACAAAGCACTGCATTTGCTGATAAATTTTTGATAGGTCAACTAGTTTATGTTGCTCCTCTGAAAGACAAAATTTTTAGATAATTTATGCACAAATTTTTTATTGTATAATAAACCATAATATATATACACATATAAACTGAATCAAGACATTGGACCACTTTGCTAGTCTTTATTTTGAGCTTTATGATAATAATTCATTCTAATCCAAAGCCATATATTATAAGTATGAGTAATCAAAAAAAACATTAGATAATAGAGCTATATTCATATTCCCAGATTATCTTCTATATTTTTTACAATACAGAAATTGTTTTAAATAGTTTCATTTATTTTGGCATACAAACTTTCATTTTATGTATGAAAATTGTACATAAAAAAAAAAAAAATAATTATAAGTTAAATCTACAAATGACTTGGGATCTAATTTAAATGGAACTTAAAAAACTATTTCTTAAAGCCATAAATTTATCAACAAAGCAAACATATTTTTGATTGCTGACATTTAACAACATCTAATAAGTAAAACTGATATCATTAAAATATAGTAATTGGACAAGATTCAAATCTACAGGGAAATCAATTGGTTTGAATTTGTACTATCAAGTTAAAAACATAATAATATAAAAATAAACGTTCTGGACTAGTATCTTTTAATTATTCAAATTAATAATAGATGCTCTTAAATAAATAGAATGAATTATTTATTGTTCATGAGTAGCTAAGAATTTATTAAATTTACTTTTTTTATGCAGCCAACTTCACCAATCAATCTGATTAGTAAATAAATCTAGATGGAAAATAATAGTACTAGGTTTAATCTGAAATAGTCAGATAAGTGAGAATGTACTGATCATAAACAAATGCAATATAATGCGGCCTTAATTACAGATGAAAATGTTGTAATTACTATTGGTATTGAATCATATTTTACTTTCAAATCTATATACAGTCAAAAAATATTACAGAAATTGATATGGAAAATATGATTCTTACATAGCCTTAATAGTTAATGAGTTTAAAGTTACTATAAACACATTTTTCTTAAACATAATTCAATTTTGGGAGTTTTGTTCATAAATATCAATCAAGTGTAAAAGTATTATTGCTGCAGTTAAATTGTAAGTCTTCTACTAGTAGCAAAGTAAAATTATTTTAAAGTTTTATTTTTTTAATATATATATATACACAATATAATGACGGTATGGGTTCATAGAAACAAAGTAAAAATTGTTTCCTTTTAATAATATATAATTTTTAAAAAAATATTTGTATATATTTTCATATTTGTAATATTTTATATGTTTTCTTAACTATTTTTCCTAAAAATAACAGAATCAAACATTTATTCATTTTAGCTAGTGAATGAAAAAAAAAACATAACAGTTGCTTCCAAAATAAAGTTCTCTGATGTTTATTTGCACTGACATATTATTGATCAGCAATAATGGAAGTACTTTTTGTATTAAATCCATATAGTATTAAGAAGTCTTCCAGAATGGTATGGCAGTAGTTCAAAGATATTGGTAATACCCTATATAGTATTGCCCTATATCATGAGTGAATTGTATAATGCATTAAATTCGTTATTATCATTCAAGTATTATTACTAATATATTAGTAAAGTAAATTTGAATATGCTCTTTGCTTTATGTTGTGTATATTTTTAAACCACATATGCATAAGAATTGTTGTAATTTCAAAATAAGTAAATCTATTAATAAACATCACGACTGATTTTGTTGATAAAATCATTTGGAATCAGAATTTTATTGATTAAAAAAAAACATACTAAAGACAGGAAAACTAATATTAAAAATAACAAATTGTCTTGCACTGGTGGTCGAGAGGTCAACGCGACTGCCTTGCACTAGCAGGCAGTTGCCCGGGTTGCGGGTTCGCGTCCTGGCCGATGCAATGACACTTAAAAAAAATAATAATAACAAATTTAAATACAAAAATAAAACTGTATTTGGCATCTCAATACAGTACTAAATTTTATGACACAATATCATGTAAAAAAAAAACCAACTAATTTTGTTAATCATACTTTGTTTTTCTAATGAAAAAAAATTATAGAATTCAGCTGGTTTTAATGATTTAAATCATTTGTTCAAAACTTGAGAAACATTAAAGTCTTTAAATTAAGTAAGTGATGATTCCATTTGAAACAATTGGCTTGGTTAACATTAGATTTTTAATAAAAAAATTAATTGGCTTGGTTAATATTAGATTTTTAATAAAAAAATTAAACCCCTTCTCTTTCTAATTTTCTGTATATCGATTTAAACCATTAAAAGCATTTATGTTTAATAGTAGCCTATCCACTCATGCATACAATCTAGATTCAAATCTGGGTTAGGTAAGACTTCATTTAAGATATTACTGATTGGTAAGAATATATCCAGCTACCCTAACTTAGAAGCCTATTGAAAAATATATTTCTTTCATTATTTCCCAATAAGAAAAATTTTCTGCTTTTTATACTTAAGTCTTTGAACAGAATTATATGAAATATTTAATGTAAGATGGCAGCTATATAAGTAAAAAAAATCAAATACTGAAAGATTGATGTTAAGTTAGTTAATTATATTTTTTATTACATAAATTATTTGCATCTTCAAAATTTCTCATTGCTTTATTTAAATGTTTTTGAATTATTTTCAAAAATTAACTAGGAAAGGTATTATAGATTAATATATATATATATTATAATGTAAATTAAGAGATTACATCCTTGTAATCAAACAGTTAAAAGGTATCCATTATTAATTGACACTCCTAAGGTTAAACAAGTTTTCTCTAGTAATCTATTATAGCTATTATGACAAGAGCTACAATAGTCTTAGGACTGTCAATTAATAATAGATATAATCTCTTAATTTCCATTATTTACATAATGAATTTGAGAAAATATTTAATATATATTAGGGCATATATTTAATATAGACTCACAAAAAAAATTTTTAATTATGCATCTTAATTTAACAATGTATATCAAATATTATGTGCTCAAATAATTTTATAAAAACATCATCAAAGGCAGCCATTCTTAAGCAAGAATAGCCATTCCAACTTCACACATTAAATATGATTTTAATATATGACTACATGAACCAATCCTAGAAACATAAATAATCTACATGTAGCATATACTGGTCCATTATTCTATTTGATATTTGTGATGCAGTGTTTGAACTATTTCTGTAGCAAACACTTTTATCTGAAAAGTTTTAGCACCATATGTAATTACAACTCTCTAATCTATCCTATCCTCAGCCATACTAACAAAAGCAATCAAAATTGCACTTTTTAGACTGTTATTGAGATAATCCTATATAATAATAAATGGCATTGACCTCATAAGTATCATCATACTCAAGTTCATTATAAAATATTTTAAGAAAATTTCATAATGTTCATTTGTTCACATGATCAATCCAACAAAGATGTGATTTTATAATGGTGCACTCCAAAGTATCACATCTAGCAAATTGAAAGCACATTGTTCTTATGATCTTGCCATCAGATTTTTAGAATTTAATGCAGAATTCTTGAAGTTTTTTCTAATGTCTTAATGTTATATCAATATAGCATTTAAGACTCACTTCCACATATTAAATTAGATCAAATAAGTTTAGATGCGACTAATTTAGCTGCAATAGTTATATTACTGTAATGAAGTACATTTTTTCAATTTGTTAAAAGCAACAGCATAAATTGAAGTCTGTTTTACATCATGACATCTAATTCCACCTTTCTATTTTTTTTAAAAGTGTCATAGCATCGGCTGGGATGCGAACCCGCAACCCGGGCAACTGCCTGCAAGTGCAAGGCAATCATGCTGACCTCTTGACCACCAATGCAAGACTTCACCTTTCTATTCCACTAAGATATTTGAATTAGTTTTATTCCCAAGATAATAATCATTCAAGTTAAAAGTTGCTGTAGATTTTTCTTCCATCAATAGTTGATTAATCACTAAAGTGATCGGTTATATTCAAAACATTAAATACATTTTGTATATCATTTTTTGAATTGGTAAAGACAGCACAATCACTAGCATACTATAAAATGAGAAATCAAGCAAATGAAGTTTTTACAGTTGATTTAAATTAAAAATTCAACTAACAAACATCTATTGCACCTTGTTCTTGAAACTTAAAAAGAATTTCAAAAACCTGTCATAAAAAAATCAAAACAAAGTTAAAGCTAGGGCATATCCTTGTTTTAGCATGTTTATTTATTTCAAATGCCTATTTTACATTTGTAGTAATAACACGTCTTCTCATTTTATTATATAGTAACTGTATAATATGAATAAATTTTAGTTGATAACCAACTAATTCCAAACAAACTCTCTAGATCTATTCAATTAACTGAGTCAATGTCCTTGACAAAAGCACTCCTTTGTTTCAGACTTTTTTTTTGCATTTTCTTGATAACAAAAAACATGTCTATAGTGCTTCTTCATTCTCTAAAAGTATGTTGAATCTCTGATAACTTCTTATCTATGACTGGAAGCAATCTATTCAATCAGATATTTGAAAATAATTTTGCTGCAATGGATAGTAATATTCCACAACAAAAATTGCAATTTTGTCTATCTTTATTTATAAAACTGAAATAATAGAATCCTCTAGATTAGATGGCAATATTTTGTAATTTCATATATTCCAAACAAAATCCAATATTTTTGATATTACCATATTGACACTATATTTTAAAATGTCTTTAAGTATCTCATCAAGACTTGCTGTCTTTCCATTTTTAAGATTACAGAAAGATATTTTAACTTTCTTAAGCTGGATATTTTTGTCCAAATAAAGGTAAATGAATAGATAGAATGAACAAAACATTAGAAGTCATCATCTCAACTTTTGCATCATTATTCAAAGGATGCTCAAAATACTCCTTCCACCTGTTAAAAATACTCATCCTACAAAATCATTTTTCGAATCATTATTTTTAATATCTAAAAAAAAAAAATTAAAGTGATCCTTATCAACAAACATATCTATTGTGCAGTTTTAATCTACCACTAAACATCACATGATCACTATCTCATACTAGCACAATAATTGTTATTAAACAATTCAAAACAAAACAACACTCTCCATATAGTAGTGCCATCTTGTGCTAACAAGAGCAATCAATGGATGCCAGAAGGCTTGTGCATAAAATCCCTATCTAATGCCTACTCATCCAATATCCCCAGACTAGTTTCTGGCTTGTGGCCTTCATCAGTGAGGAGCCTTGGATCTGAGAGCACTGCACCTAGATCTTAGGATCTAATGCAACCCTCCAGCACCCACCTTTTAACTCTATTTAACTACAAAACCATGAGAATGAAATTGAAAACACTATTAATATTTTCAATCCAAGCTCAATAGCTTATATAGTCATATGGGTGCTGAATTGAGTTCAGACCCATATGACTATATAAGCTATTGAGCTTGGATTGAAAATATTAATAGTGTTTTCAATTTCATTCTCATGGTTTTGTAGTTAAATAGAGTTAAAAGGTGGGTGCTGGAGGGTTGCATTAGATCCTAAGATCTAGGTGCAGTGCTCTCAGATCCAAGGCTCCTCACTGATGAAGGCCACAAGCCAGAAACTAGTCTGGGGATATTGGATGAGTAGGCATTAGATAGGGATTTTATGCACAAGCCTTCTGGCATCCATTGATTGCTCTTGTTAGCACAAGATGGCACTACTATATGGAGAGTGTTGTTTTGTTTTGAATTGTTTTAATCTACCAATCATTTTAAAATCCTCTCATTTGTTGAATGTTTGCCTTTAAATCTATACATTGGTTATAAAGCCGCACATTCAATTTATAATTTTGCTCAGTAAAAAAAAAAATAATCATATTTCCTTTTAATCAAATTACTAAAAACAGAATTCTTGTCAAAAAATCAGTGATGATTGTTGTTTTTGGTGAACCCAAGAATAGACTTGATTGTATTCATAACATGTCAAAGTAACATCGCAATCATGGAAGTCCAAATTTACTATTTTAGTTATTAAGACTTAGCACAGATAATAGGTGTTTTAAAGAATGAATTATCACGCTTATTTCGAATATGATTGAAATATCTATTAATTAAATATCAGTCGGATTTTCATTTATACAAATTACACTTTATGTGCATCTTAGAACAAAATTAATAAAACTATTACTTTTCCACACAAAAATAATTAATTATTGTACATTTATTTTTCAACTTTTATTTTAATAACATAATTTTATATTAAAAACCGAAATCAGAAGCTTCTGCCCCTAGGCTATATGTACGGCTTTACTAACCAAGTTAAGCATTCATTCCTTCCAAAATTCTTATATATACAAATAAGCTCGTCTACTTTTTACTCATACATTATTTAATTATTTCTCTAATTCATGTTCACTTATTTCCCTTCCTACCACATCGTAATAAAATATATTTTGAGTACTTTTGTCTATAAAGAACTAAACAAAATTATGAAATCTGTATCTACTTCACCATATAAATAGTTATTGGAATTTATTGGCACAATAGTGACATCTATTGAGTAAAGATAATGCCCCCCCCCTTTTTTTTTTTTTTAACATTAAGGGACTATCTGATATGTAATTTTAAATCCATACTAGATGCCAAGTTTATATGATAAATAAGTATGACCTTTTTTTCTGCTTTTAAAAATAAAACTATAAATAAAAACATGTGCGTAGTCAGCAGTTACCATTTTAAATATTTTTCATCATTATTAACAGAAATATTTTTAAAAGAAATTCGTTAATCGACTCAATTCCTTTTAAAAATGCATTTTTACGAGAAAAAAAAATTTAAAAAAATGAAGTGTGCGAAATATTTTCCTAAAGTTTAATCTAGAAATAATCTTTCACTTTTCACTTCCTAAAAACAAACTATTAGAATCATGGATGAAATCTATTTTGTATTACCCAGATTTTATTTTCATTACAAAAAAATAACATTGCTAATGTTTTTAATTGCATATAAAGCGCCTCACAATTTACAAATATGTTGACCCCTTAGAAAATGTGTAATTTGTTGACTCCTCAAAGTTTCTTGGCAATAATTTATAAGAATAACTTAGGAAGGGGGGAATCGATTAAAAATTGAGACAGGAATTTACACGAAGTTCAGACACTGTGATGGTTGGATCACTAATCCATGGACCCTGAGCTTCAGAATCTGCATTCTACCACTGTAAATTGTAACATGGGCTTGGAAATCACTGACAATTAGACTTCAGATTGGTATATTGTTGATTCTCGTGTCATTTTATCTTTTTTCAAACATATACATATATAACAATTTTTATTAGTCCTTCATTAGACTAGGGATTATATTTCTTTTGTAGTGTAATTTTCATAACACCATTTTCACACAAGGTTGTGACTCGTTTCTATCCACTTTTAACACTTTGTGGAGGGATGTAATCATAAATGTACGTCCAAGATATGCAAAAAAGCTGAATGACCACCAAGATGTATATTTTCAAGCTGAACCAGCATTCATAAGTTGGCCCAGATCACAATCACAATCTCTTATCCATATTTATCATTATTCAGTATACATAGATGGTCAATTACTAGTTTAATTGATAAGTATCAGACTTACTACCCTCACAGCTTTGACACATACCACTTAATGGAAATATATTAATAATTTTTATTAGTCATTCATTAGACTAGAGATTATCCACTTAATGAAAAATATTCTGGAATTTTTACTACATCATTCTCATGCAAGGTTGGCGACCATACATCTTTTTTATATCTTCAATCATATGTTTATGATTACACTCCTCAACAAGGTGGTAAAAGTGGACAAAAACCAGTCCATAACTTGCGTGAGTGGTGTAATGAAAATTACACTACAAAAATATTAAGTAGATCTCTAATCAAATCATGAACTAATAAAAAAATTAACATACTTCCATAAGTGGTTTGTGTCAAAGTTATGAATATGATAAGTTTGACACATCAAATGAACAACTGTAGCAATTGGCTATATATATACTAAACAATGATAAAGATATAAGAGATTGTGATCTGGGCCAACTGATGAGTGCTGGTTCATTATGAAATATGCTTGGGGATCAGCCATCTTTTTCATGTTTTTGGTCTTAATTATGATAACACCCCTCAAACAAGGTATTAAAAGCGGATAGAAACCAGTCGCTACCTTGCGTGAGAGTGGTGTAATGAAAATTATACTACAGAAATGTTATTCATTAAATATATATATATATAAAACACATTTTAAACAAAATATAGATATAGAAAAAAGATCTTGGATTAATCTGGATTGGCCAGATGAGCATTGATGTGCTGACCATAAAAATGATTGTAATATTAATATAATGATGCAATCTTTAATGAAGGTTCTTAAGACTATGTTTTACCTTTCACTTTAATGATTTCAAAATTTCTATACAAAAATATCAATGCATTGAAAATTTAATTTTTTTTTTTACAATAGTTAACTGGAATAAGAGTTTAATGATCCTAATTTGTGATATCAACTCATATTTTGATCCATAGATACCTTTTGGATGCTTTACATCATATATCCATATAAATAAGATTTAAGATATTGTAGGCAATTGGATCAATAATAAGCCAATTGTTTTAAATCAGGAATTAGTAATTTCTTAATTCAATTGTGGTCAATAGTAAATAGAATCTTATTACTGAACTTTGCTGTTATGATAACATAAAAAATATATCAGCAATAGTCTAACTTTTTGTTATGTTCCCAAGCTAGACAACTTCATATCTACAATTATTCAACCAAAAGAATAAAAAACTTTTAAAAAATTACAATAGCAGTAGTACTTACTTCTATTAAAGAACTGAGATTATTACGAATGAAAAAGCTCCAAAATATTAAAAAATAGGAATGAAAAGAATGTCTGTAAAAAGTTATTCCAAAAATTCCTTAATAATTTAATTTCTTCTATATGCTTTATTAAATTCAATTATATTACAGTTTGATTATCTACCAGTTTATCAGAGATTTTAAATACAATTTCAATGTAATTTTTTTCATACCCAGTGAAAATCTGACTGATTATTTCTCTACACTGCCTATAGCCCCTCTCTGAATCAACATGTCTTATGTAGCATCATAGTTTAATTATTCATGAAATCTTAAAATCCCCTTGAAAAATGTTTATGACTCATGGCTTCATTACCATACACAGTTTAAATCATTTCAAATGCTTCAATAACAATTTTGTCCAATTTAAACAAAATTTAATACTAATGCATAGTTCCATTGTAGATTAAGATATGAACACAGTTATATTTCATGCTATAGCTTCTGATCCAAACTTGCTATTATCTTAAATTTTTGTGGAAATTGCTCAACTATGCCACTACGTTAAACATGCATTGATTCAGAGGGGACATTACACACAGCTGGGAGAGAGAATCAATCACCAATCATCTTTTCATTATGACAGACTTTAAGCATACAATAAAATTATCCCGACACATTTACATATATATACGCACATTATTTATATAAATAATAATGTATATATTTGCATCAAGAGATGGTTATTATATGTTTATATAAAACAATGTATTTAAAAACACAAGGAAGACTGCTAGACAGTCAAAACCGTAACAGTTGAATTAATGAAATTAAACACCTAAACATCACATGATCATTGAGTGGCATTACTGTATGGAGAGTTTTGCCTGTTTTAAGAAATAAAATTGATAGACATTTTTTAATATGAACAATACAAGATTAAATGGTACTGAACATCATTAAAAGATTATTCGACTGTGTGACTGAAAGTAAAAGAAAAGTTACTCATTATATAATACAATTATTAATAAATAAGAATAAATGAAGTTGATTACATGTATACAAGTTATATTTATGATATAAATATATATATATATAAATGGGCAAAAACAGTCTTTAAATAGCTAAGTCAATTCCTCCACTCCAATACCAAAACAATAAAGACATTATTTACCAGGCTAGCTAACTATCAGGTAGTGAGTATTTGAGTAGTTTCCCATCATTGTTTATCTTCTAGCTAAAAAATACCCATTTACTGACCAATATTGGATGGTTAGTTAGACTGATTATGAGTGAGATACCTGATTAAAAATTTTTATATGTAATTAAAATTTATTTTTAAGTTTTATCCTACCAGGATTCAAACTCAAATTACTATCACAAAGTGCTACCATTATGCCATACACACATATAAATATATAAACAAACTTGGATAGATGCAAGCTTCAATCACATTGATTAAAATATTTATTGTTCAAGTACTATAATTGGATTGAAGCACATATTTATTCAAGTTTGTTTACACATTTATTTTTATGAGTGGTAATTTGTTTAATACACATGTAATATAAAACAATAAGTTATATGAAATAATTACTAATTGAAAGCATCCAGTATAAAAATTAATACAATGTCAATTAAATAAAAATTAATTTATAATACTATTGTTGCTAGCTTAAATAGCAAAATTTAAATATCTCAGAAAAAGTTTAAAATCTCATTTTTCACATTTCATATCAATAAATGAAACATTATTTATCTGAGATCAATGCAAAATCTCCAAATTTTATATAAGTTCATATAATTCAATTATTTTATTCAAAAGATTGTTTAAAATATTTATCAACTATATTTCCTTTGCACAAATCACTTTCAAAATGTAAAATAATACTTTATCAAAATAAAAATACCATTACAAATAATCACAAGATGCAAAATTGATTTAGATAACTCAGTTATATTCCCATTTGTAATCTTCAATGAAACATTAACACATTTGACTTACTCACATTTATCAAACTTTTTATAACATCTTTATTATTAATCAATAATTTTCTTATATTTGAAACTACTTTAAAATGTTTAGAATCAATAGACAAACTGAATAATCATATTTTAATAATAATATATAGTAAAGTTAACCATTTTCTTTCTTGATCTTTTTTATGCAACTTTTGAAACCAACATTTATTTAATTTATATAAACTGTCTTTCTTTTGTAATCAGTATATAACAAAGCTTTAACCTATATTTTAATACTAAATATGTGATCTGATTTATATTTACACAAAATCTTGTTTCTAAATAAAAACATTCTGAGACTAGTTTTTATGTGCAGTATATATATTTGAATTAGGATTAATAAAACCTCTAATGTTAATGGTTTTACAAACAATTTAAATTGAATTTTTTTTTGTTTTTCATCCATAATAATGAATCAAAATAATGAACATAATCTTCATCATCTTCATTATTATAGATGCATTTTAATCCTTTATCGAAAACATCTTCAAGTACATCTACGGAAGAAACATCAGTGATATATCTATAATAACATTTAATACTATCACATGGATTCTTTTAAATTTTCTTCTTCATTCTACATAACTGCTGATATTGATAATCACAAACTGCCATAAAATATAGTTATTAAATTTTCATCAACAAATAATAGCTCCTCAATAAATATTTAAATTTATATATATTCTTAACCAAACAATGATTAATAATATTTATAATTCTTTTCTATTTACAGACCATGTAGTCTCTTTCTATATGTTCACAAAAATCAAATAAAAATTGTATTTTTTATTTCTTGCAACATATTTACCATAAATTCATTTATTATAATACAACAAATTAAAAAATTCTTTTTCTTTTCAAAAACTTTATTTTTTTTATATTAATACTGAACACATAGAATTTATGTTACCATAAATTTTGAAAATTGATAGAATATACATCATCCAAAGTCCATTAGTAATCTAAGTGGCATATTGTATTTATCCATTTTTATATTGTTAGATTTTTTGAATATATCTCTATATATGGATAGATAAATGTTTCTTATTAAATATTTTATCAAAGAAAATCTTTAAATTAGTCTAGAAGTATAAATTATTCATGAAAATAAATTAATAGATTAAAATACTATCTCTGGAAATTTTGTATTGAATGTAAGCAGAAAAGGTCTTAAGGCATTTTATTGATATATTGATATTATCAAAACTAACTAACACAAAGACTTATAATTTGTAGTAATTAACTTGGTTAATATAATTATAATGCAAACAGTACCTTTAATGAAGATGGTAAATAACCAGAAACTATGATAAAGATCTCTTTATCAGTACCAAATGACAGCCATGATTAATGATACATAGCATACACAGGTAGCATGCTAGTAATTTGAGATAAATTAATCACTTTTGTCAAGAAGATAATAGCTATCCTATTCAATGAAAATGTGTCAATGATAGATAATAATATAAAGTAAAAAGAGGGTGATGTTCTTTAGATAATTACAAACTTTAATAATAAAAGAACATCTTCCTCTTTTAATGTTCATTTTTTTTATGTGGCCAATCAAATCATTTCTTTTATTTAAAATTATCATTTTTTAAACATAAAATACTTAAAGATAAAATAAATATTTCAAAACTTCAAAGTAATAAATAGATAGCTTTAATAAGCAATTCTATATTATTATTTGTCAGGTAAAAATAAAATATTTTTTTTAACAAAACAATATTAGTAATTAATAATAAAATAAATTTGCACTGCCAAAAATTACATTAAAAAAAAAGATAAACTTTTGTTTCAAAACAGAATTACAAGAACTTTTTTCTTCTCAATTAATCTTTATTTTTCTTAATTAAATTAAAAATTCCAATTGTAGAAAGTCACCTTGTCTACCTCTTCTGTTCCCCCAGATCATCAATATTATCTTCATCAATCTGTAATAATACATATATATATATATATATCAAATACTGCTTAACACTATTCTAGCAATTAAAATAATATAGAAATTAATGTAACACAATACTAACCAAAACAACAAAATTTTATTAAAATTCTTCCACAACCATGGTTTCATAGTGTTATATGAATTTCTATTTTATAATTATAATTAAAATAATTAAAAAAATTTAGTTATAAAATACGAAGAGGTAGATACAATTAATATATGTGTAAATTTAAAGAGGGGGGTACTCAAAGTATAATGGTAAAATTTTTGGAGTTTTTAAAAAAAATTTAAAATTTGAATTTAGCATTGAAGTTATGAGATAACAAAGGTGCTTAGAATTATATTATAAAGTAAAATAGATTATAAGTTATTGAGTAATTGTTAATAAAGTGAATAATAATAATGTAAATATTATGAGAATAGGATAAGGAATAAAAGTAGAATATATACAAATGGGAAAAATATATATGTATGTGTGTATATATAAGGGTAGAAAATATTTTGATTAATAAATATAGAATGTAAAAGGGAAGAAATGAATAACAATAATGTAAAATAAAGAAAATGAATAACAATAATGTAAAATAAAGATATTATAAAATGTATATAGATTGTAAATTATATGTTCATGTATATTTATACTCATATGTTTTTATTATGTTGTAGTTCTGAAGAAGATTGCTGGAGCAATGGAAACTGTAAAGTCCAGGAAAGGTTGGATAATAAAGCATTGTAAAAGTAGTAAAGTGTTTGGTCAATTGAATAGTATATGTTATAAAATAAATCTAGTTTATTAAAATTTTAAATAGATTTTTACTTTCAGATCTTTCCTTATTATTAATTAGTTTATAAAATATATATAAACACATATATCTACTATATAATAAATTACTAAATTGAACAATAAAGTGATAATGAAGATAATAAATCATTATATTATAAATTTCTTGATTCTTCAAAGTTAAAATGCTAGAATAAATGGTGTGAAGATATGGCAAATCCTGACAACTATTTCTGACACTGATAACTGCTGAACATATATTTTACCTGATTTGGACAAGAAGCTTAACATACAACTCTGACTATTTCTGATTCTATAGATTAATTCTATTTTTGACTATATTATGTCAATAATGTCTATTTTGTTGAGAAAAAAAATAAAATAAAAATCAGGATTGGAAAAGTAATTGGATAATTAAATGAATTTATTGTGATTTATAATGATTTTGGAGAAAGTAACAAGTTTTCTTGTCATATAGTCTATATATAGAAATGAGCTATAAATTTTCATTGTTTTATTATTAGTGTTATTTTAAATTTATATATATTAGTGATAGTAATAAAACAGTATTTTATTTAATATCTTCAGATCACAATCTAATTAAATACATTTATTTAAATTATTATTACAATTTGAATAATATATTATATAAGAGAATGCATTGAAGAATATTACTCTTTGTTGTTTTTTACTTTTAAAAAATGTATAATTTTATCAGTATTATTTATTCAAACAAAGTGTGAGATACAGTACAACATTTTTCTAAGAAAAATCATTATTAGAATTGAGAATTAAAAAAATGAATAAGAAAGTGATTTTAATTGATGCTGACATTTAATTTTTTGATTACACTAAATAAATTATCCACAGAAATATATAAATCTTTATTTCAAATAATATGAATGATAGGCTCATAAAACTTTCTGTATAAAAACATAGAATCATAATGGTTTCCTATGCTAAAAAATTTAACTTATTACTGCATTGTCAAAATATATTATAAATTTAAAATATATTATTAAAAAGACTTTGACAATCAGTGATAAATAAATGTTTTACTTAATTATTATTAATCAAAATTCTAATATGTATGTAAATACAATTTATAAGCTGTTTATTAACATAATATTTATTAAGGCTAAAACCTTAAAAATATGTGCCTGAAAAAACGGCAGTAAGGACCTCTGCAAATCTTTAACACAAGATTTATTTAAAAGACAAGGCACATATTCTTAAGGTTTTAGCCTTAATAAATATTATGTTAAGTAATGAATATGCGCTTTATAAATATAATTATTAAAACTGTTTATTAATAAATTATTATTATTTTGTATTTTTTTTACCATTAACTTTAAATATTTTATCGTTTCTTGAAACAGTATCAATATTTTATTGAAATCACAATTTACTAAACTGAAATAAAACAAAAAGGTATATTTTAAGTAATCAATTGTTTTTTTTTTTTGTAGATATAATAGTGGGTAAAAATTTTCATTTTTTTTATTGTCACTAAGATTTCATTGTATAATGTAAATTTTGCTCAAAATTTATGCTGGGATTTTACTATTATTGTATAGACATTACCATAAAACAAGTAACAATTATTTTTGAATCAACATAAAGTATACTTTCTATTTAATTTTTAATGCAACTTATACATTTTTTCTTTATTTTCATGAGAATTTTCAGCAATTGTGCTACTTTAAATATTAACAATTCTATTTGTAATTGGTTTCCTTAAATGTTTCAAATGTTAGTCAACATTTAAGCAAATCAATTACAAATAGAGTAAGAAAAAGGAGTATAACCTGAATACAACAACTCTATTATAATTATAATAATATACTAATAAATAAAATTTAAGTAAATTATATTCTAGATAATACATTGTTCAATTTACTTTTGAAATGCAGTTTATTATGTGATTTTTTTTTTTCTTGGCAAGATTCATTTCAGATTTAAGCATACTGCTTTCAATAACATCAGCAAGCTATTATATATGTATTATGGAATGACAAGACTTTTTTTTTAATGATTGCTATAGGAATATATGTGCATTATTTAAAAGAGTGAGTTTAAGTTTATGATTTTCATTATGAGGACTGCTCACATTAAAAAAAAAAAAAACTTTGTATGAGGAAATTAGAATATATATAAATGCGGACATTTTAAATATCAATAATATCTATGCCTTTAAATGGGAAGAATAAAATTAGGAATGGACTTGGTTTAATTCTCACTACAAATGATTTAAATGAAATGAAAATATTAACAATTTCCTCCCTGGAAATGAATATATTATTTAGTCAAAACTTTGCTAAAATAATCATCTGTCTGCCTTACATAAAATATTGAAAAATCTTTTATGAAGGAAGTGATAAAAATTTTTCTTCACTTTATATTTGATTTCAGCATTAAAAGACTGTCCAAAAAATGTAACTATAATTAAATATTAAAAAGGAGTACTTGTTTGCTTATGTTTAATACATGTTTAATAATATATTTGTGTTTCCATTTAATTATTGTTGATTTATCATTCTTTTCTTTCCTTAAATAAATAGTGATGTTGTAGAAATGTTCCAGAATAAAGTTTAAGTATATCAGAAAATAAATGTGAATATGAAAAGATTAAATAAATAGCCAAAGTTAAATATAGGATAATTAAATTAAATTGAAAAGTATTAAAAATTTTTTTATTAAAGTTTGACATTAGCCATTATTGTGGATATCACTTGAGTATGCAATTCTTTATACACAACTGACTACATATTTTTATCATTCTATTTTATTATTTTGGGAAATAAAAATGTTTCAGTTTTAAAATTGCAGTTAATAAGACATACAAAAGATGAATAAAAATTACCATTTTCTTAATCTAATCTTAATTGTTCAGAGTCATGTGATATTTCATCACCAAATTGGTAAGTTAGACTAGAATCAATCTAGGAACTTTATCTATTAAATCACCAACTCAATTATGCAATGCATTCTCAAATAATAATTTCTAACAAGATTATTGTTTAATTAGATATCTTCTACAGTATAAATAGTTGAATAAAAATACATAATATCGATTTGTATTAACATTCAGTAAAATCAAAGTAAAATATTTTATATTATTTAATTATTTCTTCAACTAATATTTCTACAAGATTTACTGCAGATTAAGAACTTTACTGTAGATTCTATTCCAAAAATACATTTAATTTTGTAAGCTGATTAATTTTCACAAAAATATAATTTGCAAAAATATACATTTTGTTAAAAAAATTGTATCGTAGATAAAGATTTGTGATGATGATATTTTAGATGTGAATGTTAAAAAAAAAATTAAACTTTATTAATTTAAATTTTTCAAGTACAAACAACTTTTGATAATAACACACAAATAAACAACACAGGTTAATAGATTACACAACATTTTGAGTGGTATTATTCTCTACTCTTCTTCTTGGGTTGCTGGTTTAAATCAGTGACAATATTAGCATAGAAATCAAATACACCTTTATATTCTTGAATATCGAATTTTAAAGCCTCCGTCATTTTTTCCTTCACCACTTCTAATTCCACAAAAAAAAGAAGACATTTTTTCATTCAAGAGATTAAAAAGAAGTCACACAGAGCGAGATCGAACGAATGTGGCAGATGGATAAGCTGGGTCATAACTGAATTTAATTAAAAATTGTTTCACATTAGCTGTTATGATGAAACATGCACTCTTCACTTTATCACAAATGGGACAATTACGTTTTTATTGTATCATACAAAAGTTTCAGAACTTGTAGATTTTAAATGCCTGATCATTATGAACAAATTCTGAGTGAACAATGCTATTTGCATTCAAAAAAAAAAAACACCATCATTTTGATAATTTTGACTTTATTCTCCGTGCATTTTTGCAATGTGATAAATTAACACTTACATTAAATCAATCATAAACTTGTGTTTTTCCAGAGCAACTTGCTTATAACCTATTTCAAACAGCACTACTGTTTTCCCTGCCTTTTTTGCCTAAAAGAAAACAGAATTTTATGTTGTTCCAACTTTTCAGCCATTACAAAAATCGAAAAATACTTGAAATGATTTTACACAAAAAAATGTGCTACATGTGACGATTTCACATGATGATGCCATTTAGTAGACAGATGCAGAAAGGTCCCTGCAAGAGGTATCTAAAAGCAAAAACATATACTACAACAGATGATACAGCTACCAGAGAACGATTGCAATTATTTTTGAGTACTCCTTGTTTAATCAAAATAATGATAGTTAATTTCAACACATAATCAAAGCAATGCAATTAACTATAACACACAATAAAAACAATGCAGTTAATTGCAATAGTAATTAAATAATACATGCAATGAAATTAATTCCAATACATAATATAATCCAAGAAATAACTTCAATACATAATCAAAACAATACAATTAGCTCTACATATATGCAAAATAATACTACAAACATAAAATTCTATGCGATTCTTTACTAGAAGCTACATAATGTTTACAAAATCAAAACCATTATCTCTCAATCCCCTCCATTTACACCTCTAATTTTGATACCTACATTATTTTGACTATTTTTAGGATTATAATGTTTTGATTATCTAATACCAATTACTATTCCACACACATTTATCCAATTTAAAACTTTGTTGGAATATATAGCTAACTTAAAATAACAACTATTTTTTAATTCATTCTTGGTGATAAGCTATACATCATATAGATGACTCATCTTTATCACATATATCATCATAATGCTTACCCAAATGCCATCAGATCCAATAATATTATTAAAGATGCGAATTAGGATAAAATATCCAGTACAAAGTTATAAGTGTAAACCCACAATAAACATTTTTTAAAATCAAAGACAAAAAAAGATGTCTACAATACATTGCATCAAATACAAATCTATCTACATTCATGAAAAAAAAAAAATCTATTAAATAAGTCTAAATCTCACCTCTGGCCATTTCTCGGTCAAAACATCTGTAAGTTCATCTTTGACATCACCCTGAATAACTATTTCATCTTCACTTGTTACTGATGACCCGCATGCAAAATGTTTGCCAAAATACTTACTAGCAGCTTCAAGATCTATTTCTGAAATAAATAAAACAAATTTGTCAAAATTTGCAAATTGAATATGTTAATATAACATATTATTTAATACATTTATTTATTTTAAATATACTTTTCATTTAAAATATATATTAATATCTTTACTATTTTATTACTCAATTTAATACAATATCATTTCTCTTTTTTGCACTTTTCAAGCAATTTTATTTTATTTTTTTCATATTATTTCAATTAAACCTGCAATCTCCATCAGAAATCTGTAAATATTTAATAATATTATATTACGGGATACTAAAAATCAATTCCAAATATACTTTGCTTTTGTATTTCAAATGATTACAAATGTACATCTTCATATTCAGTAATAATTAAAAAAAAAAAATCTTAAAACTTTATATACAAAAAAATAAATCAATTATTTATACTACATACTCATTTCTACATACTTGCATATTTCTTATCATATAATTATAAAATAGATATATTATTTTATATAAACATAATTTAAAACATTTTTATTGCATAATCGTAAAAAAACTACCACTAACTTTTAATCATATGCTTTTTATTTTATAAAACTAAATATATTATCTACTTGAGATACAATTATTTTCAGTCTATGGAAAAGAAAAAGTAGAGATAATAATCATTTTACATATATTTGTTAATAAAAAAAATTTAAAATGGTCATTTTTAACATTATAATTGATATTCTTTTTTTCAAGTTTTTAAATTCATCCATTCAAAAATTATTCTCTCCACTTCACCATAAACTGAAAACAATTGCTTAGAACAATCAACAGTCTCTGATTTTATATAGTAAAAAACAAATGCTTATAAAGCATTTGATGTTTTAGTATAATCATTTTTATATTTAATGTGCTTAGTATGAAAGCAAGAGACATATATTATAAAAACTCATAAATCCATAGAAATAAAAACAGCACTATGATTAAAGTACTGTTCATAATAATGAAAGGTTCTGTTGAGGTTTGGAACTATAAAAGTGAGCATGAATAGTAAGACTTTAATATAACATAAATCTATAAAAATATGCTTTTCCATGAATCACTTGAGATGTTAAATTAATTCTAAAGGATCAAATAATTGCAAGTCCATATCCATTAATCGACCACTTTTCCAAATCTTCTTACTACTTGCTCTACTATTCTTTCCTTAAAGTCTAAATTTCTTCTGTTCAAACTCAAACATATTCTTCATAATTCCTCTAAGTATACATTCATATCAATTTATTTTCCTCACCTTAATATCTTCAATAAGTAAATACTCTTTTCATGTGTTTCTATTTCTAATGTAATTCTTTCAAACTTATCTTTCTCATTGTCTTCCAAACTCACACATCTAGAGCATTCCATCTTTCTTACACTCTGTTCTTAAGTTTCTTTATCCCTGTTCCAGATAAAGCAAAACATTTGAGTCTTTTTATTTTTTTAAAAACTCTATTTTGCATCAAAATATAAAATTACATACAAATGTGCATACATGTGTTAAATTTTCTGTACAGACAGGTTAAGATTATTATCTAACAGAATATTCTAACTGAACAATAACACTTGATCATTGTTAAAAATAGTTTGCCATTGTTTGCTATCTTCATAACATCATTTATTATAGTACCAAATAAAACATCACACAATTTCCTCAGCTTACTTACATTAGGAACAAGAATCAGCTTTATTACTATCTTCCAGAGCCATCTATTGTAAGTTTAAGTAATCAATTAGCATTAAACAATAATATATTAAATAATATTAACTAAATTCACAGATCCTTCATAGAAAAACAGTAAAGAAGAATGCAATATTCATCAGCTTCACTAATTGATAGATAGATGGTGAGGGTTGATTATTTTTTTATCTTCAGTTTACATTGCATTTCAAGAGTATATAGATATTCATTTATTGATCAAGATTGGATTATTAGCTGAGCTAACTGAACTGATTACCTAGAAGAAAAACACTGAAGCTCTTGAAAAAAAAAAAATTAAAATTTACATTGTCTGGATTCAAATCCAAATCATAGGCATGATTTCTTTTTTTCCTACTAAAATTAGTTCAATAATTTCTTAAGTGATATTAAAGGATAACAATAAATAAGAAAAATGCTTCAACTCCTCTCCAAAAATATTGCATTTGTTTTAACAGGATCAAAACTGCCTACTTCATCTTAAAAAATGAGAATATAATCCTAGAGTTACAGCTCAGAGGCTCTTTTTCAATTCTAATTACTAAGGATACAGAATCACCTTTTAGATTAATAAATCTAGTGTTACTTTATTAGCTATTATATTCCTTACATCAAAAAAATAAATAATCAATATTTATTACTTAGGGGTATTGTGATGTTCAAGCATCAAACTGACAGGTTTATCTTCAATCCAAAAATCCTTAATTCCTGATATGCTAAATAGTACATGGATTAATTTTATTATTGTCTATTGTAAATTAACCACCTCCAAGCATTTAAAGCATTGATATCACTGATCTGACTTTTGTCTCATCTGATCTTACAATATCCTTCTTTCATGAGTATGATTAGTTGAGGAATTCCAAATAAATTCCCAGACATTTCTGACTTATTAATCTTTTTCAGAGTTATTTCTGACTTATTAATCTTCTTCAATGGGAAAGCACTTTTTTATATATTATTACATCTAGCAATCATATTTTATTCGTATAATGCTATTCTTGCTTTCAGATAATTTAAAAGGAGCAACAAAAGAATTACTGCTGTCAAATATAAAGCAGATCCACATGATGGTCTATTTTGGTGTAATTTGATACAACAAACTAATTTTAAACTTTTATTCTTTCCAACTGTTTCACTTTGTATTTTTAGATACATTTATTCTCATCTAAAAACTCCAATAATCTGTGAAATGCTTTCTCACGATTAATCAATACTGCATTGCAATATTATTAGCAAATACAAACAATGAACACTAATTTCTCTTTTTTTAAAAAAAAATTAGTGAATTAATAAAAATTGATGAACAACATATAGAGAAAGAAAAAAAAACAACATTCAAATATTAATACTGTTTTATGAAAATAAATATTAATCAAAACAAAAGGAATATGATAATCCTGTTTATTTTTCTCTGAAAGACTCAATCTTTCATGTCTTATAATTCATATGAAAATTTGACAGTCACGTTTTTATTCAATTTTTGCTTTTTCTCTTTACAATATGTAACAAAATAACTCATTTTATATTACCAAAGACTTTTCAGATCAATAAAACGAATATTAATTTGGAATAAAAATGGTTAGAAAGTGATAATGCATTTCTTGCAATTAAAGCTATTAAGGGAGAATGCATGATAAAATAGTATTCTGACCAGTTCCCTATTGAGCAACCAGAGTAGGGATGAAAAATTGGATGTAACTATTGATACTAAATCTAATAAACAGTGAATCTATAAATACCATGTCCATAGGCATTGATAAATTGTTGTCTTTTTTAAAACATTTATCTCTTATAACTCACAGTACCATAATCTTATATTTCTAGAATTTTACAATTAACTCCTATATTTTAATTATATAGATATATCCACTGAAAAAATTATAGTAATCAATGATACCAGATCATCGACAATTAGGACTGCTTCTTTAGTCTTCTAAATGTCATAAAATACTATTTTTAATTACTTGATGGATATCATATAAATTTGTCAGTGTAAATATTTTAATATACACATATATATAAAAATCATGTTTCAGTAAATACTTAAATGATTAATGATCATTTTTTATTATGTTAGAAATTATTATACTTCTTATAATTCTTGATACAACTTTAATAAAGTACACAAATATGAATTATATTTGTATGTACATATGTATATATAACTTAGTTTTTTAAAAAAATCTTTATCCAAAACACAATGGGAACAGATTCACTCAGTTACATTCGTTATATTAAAAACATTAGATCTTTAAAGACATAAATTAAATCCACAATTGTGTATGTACAATAATATATCAAAACTATATTTTAATTTAAATACTATTTTATATATACATATACCTATATATGATATTGGTCATGTACATTAAACAAAAATTACCAAAACTTTTTAATCCAGTTACTATGGTGACATATTTCTTTTTGCTACGTTGTGCTTTAGATATGCAAATTTTCTGTGGTTGAGTTTTCTTTTTTGTCTTTATAATACCTCGACCACCTCGCTTCTGCCGTTTCTTTTCATCTTCCGCACTTTCAGCGTCTGTTTTTTCAGCACCTATCCCAGGTGTTAACAAAATTAAATTAGTTCAATGCATAAATATAGATACATATCTAATTTAATATCAAAAATTAAATTAGTCAATAAAAATAAACACCTATTCATTCTGTATTTTTATATTGGACTATTTCCATCATCTAATATGTGTGTTGAATGTCTTTAGAAAAGTTTAATTTTTAGTTAAATATTCCAAATGCATTCAACTGTTAGTAATATCACAGCAAACAGGTTAGTATATGCACCAACTGTTAGTAATATCACAGCAAACAAATGTTAATAATATCACAGCAAACAGGTTAGTATATGCACTAACTGTTAGTAATATCACAGCAAACAGGTTAGTATATGCACCAACTGTTAGTAATATCACAGCAAACAAATGTTAATAATATCACAGCAAACAGGTTAGTATATGCACTAACTGTTAGTAATATCACAGCAAACAGGTTAGTATATGCACAACGTTTCAAGAGGTATTTTTCTCCCCTCTTCTTCAGGTGTTGCTGCCTGACCAGTGACAGTACTAGCATGGGATTCGAACCTGGGTCCTTAGATTCTTGATTATTGAAATTTAAGGTAACGCTCTAACCAACTGAGCCATCCTGCCAAAGGCAACAGTATGTAGTAATTTCATATACTTATCTATGAGGTTCCTCCTGATTTCTCCACTTTTTCCTCAGAGCAAAGTTGATTAGTGATTTCCATACATTATGTATAGTCACACTAGGTTGGCTTATGGGATTTTTTGCCATTGTCATGTGAGCAGCTTCTTTAAATTTTCTTCTTTGTACCTTTTCTTCTTTATCCAATATTTTTGTATTTTCCCAATTGAACGTATGTTCATTGGTCCATACATGGTCTGCTACCTTAGACACATCTGTTTTCTCTCTTCTAATCATCAGTTTATGTTCTTGCAAGCGCTTTTGAATGGGACGGCTGGTCTCACCAATATATGTTCTTCCACATTCACATGGTATTTCATAGATGCAGTTTTTTCTTTGCAGCATTTCAAGTTTAGGCTTTGTAGATGTTAGAATTCCTCGTAGTGTGGTAAGCTGTTCTGATGTTATACTGATTGCAGATTTTCCTTAATTTGTCTGCTATTTTTGGAATGTATGGATACACTACAGTACCAATAATTGTCTTTTCTCTTGATGGTTCTTTTTGTTGTCTGTTTAATGTTTTCTTAATAACAGCTGATGGATAACCATTTTTCTTAAGAGTTTGTTCTATATAGATCTTTTCTTTTTCCAAATCACCAGTTTCTGAACAAACTTCTTTTGCTCTGTTCCACAGTGATAGTATAACTCCATGTTTTGTGTTTCTGGTGTGATTAGATGTATAGGCTAGGTATTTTCCCGTATGTGTAGTTTTTCGGTAAACTGTAGTTTTGATTTTGCCATGAGGGAGTCTTGTCACAAGAACATCTAAGAATGCCAATTTTTGTTCTTGTTCTGGTTCTATTGTAAATTTAATTGAAGGGGATATGTTGTTGATGTGTGTCCAGAAAGTTTGTAGCAATGCTTCACCATGTGGCCATACAACAAATGTATCATCCACATAGCGAAGCCAAACTTTAGGTGGATAAGGAGTAGTTTCTATGGCTGTGGTTTCAAGTTCTTCCATGTAAATATTGCTAATCAGGGGAGACAATGGTGAGCCCATAGCCATTCCTTGATTTTGTTGGAAGAACTCTGTGTTATATTGAAAGTAGGTTGTTTTTATACAGAAAGTTAATAGTTCCATTATGCTATCAATAGGAAGAGCTGTTCTGGTTTGTAAACTATTATCATCATTTAACCTTTTTCTTACAATAGACAATGCTTCTTCACATGGTACATTTGTGAATAAACTTTCCACATCAAAGCTTACCAGTAAGTCAGTTCTTTCAATTTTCATGTTCTTAATTAATTCTACAAAGTGTCTAGAATCCCTGACAAATGATTGGGTCTTGCATGCCAAAGGACTTAGAACTTTGAGAAGAAATCTTGCCAAATTCTGGCAAGGTGAATCTCTAGAACTAACAATAGGTCGTAATGGAACATGATTCTTATGGATTTTAGATAGACCATCTAATCACACCAGAAACACAAAACATGGAGTTATACTATCACTGTGGAACAGAGCAAAAGAAGTTTGTTCAGAAACTGGTGATTTGGAAAAAGAAAAGATCTATATAGAACAAACTCTTAAGAAAAATGGTTATCCATCAGCTGTTATTAAGAAAACATTAAACAGACAACAAAAAGAACCATCAAGAGAAAAGACAATTATTGGTACTGTAGTGTATCCATACATTCCAAAAATAGCAGACAAATTAAGGAAAATCTGCAATCAGTATAACATCAGAACAGCTTTTCAGAGCCATACCACACTACGAGGAATTCTAACATCTACAAAGCCTAAACTTGAAATGCTGCAAAGAAAAAACTGCATCTATGAAATACCATGTGAATGTGGAAGAACATATATTGGTGAGACCAGCCGTCCCATTCAAAAGCGCTTGCAAGAACATAAACTGATGATTAGAAGAGAGAAAACAGATGTGTCTAAGGTAGCAGACCATGTATGGACCAATGAACATACGTTCAATTGGGAAAATACAAAAATATTGGATAAAGAAGAAAAGGTACAAAGAAGAAAATTTAAAGAAGCTGCTCACATGACAATGGCAAAAAATCCCATAAGCCAACCTAGTGTGACTATACATAATGTATGGAAATCACTAATCAACTTTGCTCTGAGGAAAAAGTGGAGAAATCAGGAGGAACCTCATAGATAAGTATATGAAATTACTACATACTGTTGCCTTTGGCAGGATGGCTCAGTTGGTTAGAGCGTTACCTTAAATTTCAATAATCAAGAATCTAAGGACCCAGGTTCGAATCCCATGCTAGTACTGTCACTGGTCAGGCCAGCAACACCTGAAGAAGAGGGGAGAAAAATACCTCTCGAAACATTGTGTGTATACTAACCTGTTTGCTGTGATATTACTAACAGTTAGTGCATATACTAACCTGTTTGCTGTGATATTATTAACATTTGTTTGCTGTGATATTACTAACAGTTGGTGCATATACTAACCTGTTTGCTGTGATATTACTAACAGTTGAATGCATTTGGAATATTTAACTAAAAATTAAACTTTTCTAAAGACATTCAACACACATATTAGATGATGGAAATAGTCCAATATAAAAATACAGCTAGAACACCATCATCACAAACCTTCAGAAAAACACCTATTCATTCTGTTTACAAATAAATTATGATTATCTTTAAAAATGCATAATAAATGTAAATAATTTCAACAGTCAATCTTAAATTTTTTTAAATAAAACTATAAACATGGATCAAAAAATAAAAATACAAATAAAGCTGTATGTGTATTTTTTTAGAGATATGATGTTGGATGAAAAATTACTGTCAAAAAGAACAAATATTATGTTTAATCATGTTACAAACACAAATTTTGTAAATAAAACCTATTGTTATTATATCAAAATTTTTAAAAAAATCAAAAATAAGACTTTACAATTGTTGAGAAGACATGACTGACGAGGCTCTATACCTCACTATGATATTCATTATCAGAAAGAGAGAAGGCAGACCTAATTTCATCTACCTATTATACTGAAAATTTTGTGAAAGGTAAAATGTTTATATAATCAGAAGAAAAAAGTCATGTTAGCTAGTATTATTTTCTTTAAAAAAACAATTTTGTACATGTGTATATAAATATCATTATTTCAACCAACATCAATCAACAACAGAATAATGATTTCTCCGAATTTAATCCAGTTTTTCCAATATAATTTTCCATTCCATTATTCCAATATATTTCCTTATCCATCTATCTTCATGTAGTCTGTTTCCAATCTCTTGCATCTAGTTTAAGACTTACAGTAGTCTATAAACTGTCATATATTTTTATCTGATATGTCCAGCCCAATTTCATTTCAGATTTTTAAGTTTTTCAATGATGTGTCAATAATGTTTAATTTTTCACTCTGTATCTCATTTTCAATTTCTCTATTATTTCCAACATATTTATTACTTCATATTACACTGTATTATCTTTGAATTGTTCTTCTGTTAAGTCTCAGATCCATAAATAAGAATTGATAAAATATTTTTATTAAAAACTTTACAATCTTATTGGTATATTTGCTTTTAATATTAAGTTATTTCTAACAAAGCCACTCTAAACAAAGTTTAATTCTGTGATTGATTTCATTCATTTTTCCATCTATACTAATGATCTAACTAAGATATTCATAGTTAATTTCTTCTAAGTTATTGCTATCAATCTCTTTTTTAAAAAGCCATTGAACATTCCTTTAGTTTTTTTATGATTTATTTTTATTTTTATGTTTTCATCTAAATGTTACAAGAATAATATTTCTTGAAACTCTGAAATATTATTTGCAAAAACAACCACATCACCAGCCAATTTTGTAAAACTATTTGAATAGTTTTGAACAAATGGAATCGCCAACCACTTATCCACATCAATATTAATCATTTTGGCATTGCTATATAGTTTAATGGATGTTGTAATTTGATAAATATTTTTCAAAATTAGAAAAGGGTATATATCATGAAATTTAATCACTGCAGAAACTCTTAAAGAATCAAATGCCCTTGCACAATCTACAAATCTAAAGCATAATGTCAATTCATACATACTTCTTGGTTCTTTCTAAAATTTCTCTTAGTACTTTATATGTGATCTAGCATGCTATAACCATTTTTAATTCCAACTTTTTTTTGGTTGATCTGAATCCAAAATTCACTATAGGTAAAATTCTAATGCCCATAGTCTTATATAAAACTAACAAAAGATCAATAAGCTTTTCTTATAAGATCAAGATATTATTTTATACTTTTGTTCTCTTTTATAACTTTCTTTGCCATTTCACAATTACACTTTCTTATATCATCACTGAACCTTTTCTTCATCCAGAGCCTTGTCTCAGTTAAAAAATTTACCGAATTGTTTGTGTGTGTGTCAGCCATCTGGATAGCAGTTCTTAATAATTTTCTTTTTGATTTCAATCAAGTAGAAACTATTTTCAAAATCTATTAACATTTTAAAATGATTTTCAAACCCTAATTAATTTCAATGGAAATTCTGAAGGTTTGAATATACACTGTTAAATAAAAAGATAACATTCTCCATATAATATTGCCACTTATTACAAGTCATAGGAAGTTGCTACTGTGTTAACTGATTGTGTTAGCATAAAAAATGATGAGCATGTGATATTAAATAACAAAATGTTAGATATGTGTAATGCAAAGCTAAACATAAAACTATTTTAAAGAATGATATTAACAGTTAATATTCAAATTTTCAGAAACTTTCCAATGAAATTAAAATAGAATTATAAACAATTTAAGTTTTTGGCTTTCTAGTTTTGCATTAACACATACCTTACATCTCACTAATTGGTGATTACTTCTTGGTTAAATATAAGACCTTTATAATCTTGAAATACATATTTCTGTACTTACATTTGAATGCTTTCATGACCATTTTCCCTCAGAATTTTTCCAAAAAAAAAGGAATTCATAATCAACAGTTTGCCTTTTTTCAACAAAATTCCATAATTTATTTTTTGTCTCCGTAATTAAATTTATCCACAATTGTTTTTTAAACATTGGTTCATTTTATCAAAAGTACTTCGTACATTCATATAAAAATCTTCTATTTCTTCATCTTAATAACAATTTGTTGAGCATAAACCTGAATTATTTTTGCACTTTGTATCTTCCATTAAACTGAATAACTAATCTTACTATTCTGTGACTTATAATATCAATCTTTATAATATCACTATTCTATCTTTTATTTATAATGAATCCCATTCTATTTGTGCTTTCCAATATTTATGATTTATAGCAAAGTATATGACCACTTTTCAAATCAATTAACTTTTCACTTTTTTTTCTAAGTTCGCAAAGTTTGACAATGACCCATTTAATATTAGACAATTCTTTTCTCAATTTATTCTGTAGCCACTTAGAAACCTATCAATAATTTTAAGAATTTAAATAATAAATTTTTAAAAATAGTTTTTTTTAAAAAAAAAATAAGATGTGTAGCTTGATGTTATGGCTTGTAGAACATCCTATATATGGATTTAGAAGAGAATACAAAAAATGAAGTCAAACTACTTTCATTTGTTATACCCCCCCCCCCCCAAAATGACAATTTATCTAATTTTAACACTATTTATCAACAATCTGCTTGGAATTCTATACCCATGAACTTATTAATTCTATAAGAGCAGTAGGAGTTTTTGCTGTTCCATGTCATAATTTATATTGTTTCATCTTTTCATTGTTGCTAAACTGAAGACCTGATAATTGCTAAAAAATTTAAATAGTCTATAATGTTATAAAAATTATATGAGATTTTATTATGGCAGAAAAAAAAAATATTGATAATAATCCTTTTCTTTTGTTGCGAGTTGCACGATTCAATATTAAACAAACTTCAATATGATTTACTATCTGGTAGTGCTCTAAATAAAGATGTTGTTATAAGGATTCAAGTCTGAACTTCTTTACGATTTTTTATTATTATATATATTTGCTATCTTATAGAGCTATGATCATGGGAACATTATACAATAGATTTAAAAACTTTCTGTCCAAAGAAACAGAATTATATCCAATAATAAAACAATTAGAAACAAAAGCTTCTATATCTAATACTCATAACCTGAAAAAGATTGTTAATAACATAGTGTGTATGTGAATCATTCTTGTTACAGACTGGTGACAATTAGTTACTGCAGTTTGTATTGAAATTTCATTATATTTTGATTTGACTTCCTATACATACAATTTGAAACCGAGAACAATTATTCTTTTCTATATCATATAGATATTATATTTAAGGTAACATTGGCCCGACTATTTTTTATATTTTTTTTTCTTTTTTTTTGTGACATTAATCAGTGATACGTAAAAAGTAAAATGCTTGATCTTAAGGAATCAGAACAATTAAATGATAGATATGGAAGGAAAATTTTTTTTTTTTTTTTTTTTTTTTTTTTTTTTTTTTTTTTTATTTTTTTTATTTTTTATTTTTTTTTTTTTTTTGTTTATTTTCATTTTTTTTAAGATTTTAATTTACACCGCCTTCCAGGCGCCCGCGCGTCACCCGCCCCCCCCCTCCGCAATAGTACCAGAAACTTATTAAATATTATAAATACTAACAATTTAATAATTAATCACTAATCACTGTAAACGTAAAGTACAAGATAATTTAAATACAACATAGATATTATAATTTAAAACATTCAACATCTATAATTTGTAAAATGTGTGAGTACATATATATATAATATATTTATATAATCTTAATATCACAGTAATTACATGTTAAAAAAAGTTTGGAGTTGATATTAATTAAAATAAAAAGATAAGATTACTTTTTTTAAATTAATATTTTTATCTAATCATTTATTTTATTATAAAAAATGGTATTAATCCTTTAGCCGTGCATGCTGCTTGATGGCGTTGTCTATGTGTAAAATCCCATAAAAATGCCGTTAAGTCAAGCATTGGTGGTCGAGGTCAGCGACAGCTGCTTTATAAGCAGTTGTCCTGGGTTAGCGGGTTCGATTCCCGGCTGATGCTATGACACATGAGGAAAAAAAATGTCGTTTAAGCGGCCGCAGACATGTAGTTACGTCTAATACACCTCATATGTTGTATTAGACATTGCAAGCCACCTTGTAAGCGTTGCTTTGTGCTTCGTGAATCGATTTATGCCAATTTTCACACATAACATTTTGCTGCCATCTTATGTAAGGGTGTGTGTATTTTAAGTGTTTGAAAGTTTTTACATTGAATTTTTTTTTTTTTTTGGAAAATGGAAATCACGCAATTTGACTAAGATGAAATTGT
Source organism: Epiperipatus broadwayi (assembly GCA_028023455.1). Taxonomy (NCBI): domain Eukaryota; kingdom Metazoa; phylum Onychophora; class Udeonychophora; order Euonychophora; family Peripatidae; genus Epiperipatus; species Epiperipatus broadwayi. Next base: position 13,652 of record JAQFVV010007153.1, on the reverse strand, counting down.
CCCAAAGTTAAGACCATCCTGGAGAAAAATTTGAAGGTGACAAACATAGTCCAAAGGTAGGGAGAAACCTAATGTCTTCGCGATAACCTAATTGAGAGCAAAAAAAAAGGTGCATTTTAGCAACCACATCATCCGCTTGAAAGAGTTGCCGTCATTAGTAGAGCCGCGAACAGTTGACAGTAGAAGGTGTCCGCTCACAGCTGGATTTATCCAAGAATGTATTGTATTGGACACAATGGCTGCGTGAGCTGTGCCAAAACAGTCTGGAAGCCAGACCTTATCGTCAAATGCGGTGAGCCCGGTTTGATTGTAGAGGTCCTTGAAATTTGTTTCGTGTTTTCATTAATAAAAAACCAAATGACTTTTCATTGCTGTTTATGTGTGTGTTTCTGTATTATAAAAAAAATAATGTTTTATAAATCACATGATCACAGATGGCAATAATGTATGGAGAGTTTTGCTCTGTTTATCAACAATTAATGTGCTAGTATAGGAAATGTGATCATGTGATACTTAATGGTTTAACACCAATCCTGCCTAATAGGATAGTGGTGGCTATGGTTGTAAAAGAGCCAAAGACACCAAAATGTATGGGTGCTGAACTGAGTTCAGACCCATATGACTATATAAGCTATTGAGCTTAGATTGAAAATATTTTTTGTGTTTTCAATTTCATTCTCATAGTTTTGTAGTTAAGTAGAGATAAACGGTGGTTGCTAGAGGGTTGCATTAGATCCTAAGATCTAGATGCAGTGCTCTCAGATCCAAAGCTCCTCACTGACGAAGGCCACAAGCCAGAAACTAGTCTGGGGATATTGGATGAGTAGGCATTAGATAGGGATTTTATGCACAAGCCTTCTGGTATCCATTGATTACTCTGTTTAGCACAGGTGGCAATACTGTATGGAGAGTTTTGCTATGTTTTATAAAGGTAAAAAAATGTTAAAGCAAAAACAATTTGTTTCGTATTTTGATTAATAAAAAAAATATTTTTCATTGCTGTTTTTGTGTTTCTATGTGTGTGTGTGTGTGTCTGGATTATTAAAAAATACTGTTTTAAAAAGGTAAAGTAACGTTAAGACAAAAACAATTACAAAAAATAATAAAAATAAGAAATTTAAAAAAAAATATGTCTCGTTAAAAAAAAAAATTAAAAAACATAATAAAATTAAGAAATCCAAAAAAAAGATGGCCCGGTAACATTACATTTTATGTCATTTTTTAAAAAAACCATGCCATCAAGCGGCGCGCATGTCTAAAAAATTAATACCAAAGTATGTGCATTTGTAAATCTACTGTCATTAATGCACCATGAAGTTAACTGTTTTTAAAAACATTTAAAAAAATTTTTTTAAAAATTTAATTCTAAATTGATTTCAAGAATGAATAAAAATTAAGAGAAAAGGTTAGGAGGAAAAAATTTTTTCAGAACATTTTCTGTTAAAAATATATATTATTTTTTATTTTAATGGCAGCACCAGTAAAATAACAATGACTTATTTTTTAAAATAATATTTTCACAGATTAAAAAAAGCTATCCATGATTTATCAATGATAAATGTGACAACTTGAGAAATGAAACTAAAAAAAATTACATGTATTTTCATGGCATTGATCCTTAGACCAAAGAAAATAGACAATGGATGTGAAAAAATGATTTATGCATGAATGAGGGATTGAGAATTTACTGTGTATAATATTGATCAGAGCTGTTCAAATGTTTTATAACTTTTTTAGTAAAGTGATTTAAGATCTACATACATATTAGCAAAACCATATAATATTAGCACCGATGTGAACTTTTATTCACATATAAAATATGAATATGTATAATAAAATAGAAACAAAATTAATATATTTTTGACATTATGCCAAGTTAGCAAATAGTGATTATAATAGAAAACAGACATTCGTAAACAAAGATCAAGGTAGTTTTAAATATTATAATATTCCCATGGATTTTCTCACAAGAAGAAAATAAGGATTGATAATCATAAATTAAAGGAAGTTAACAGTTACAAGGACCTCTATCAGATCTAATACAGATAAAAATCTAATCAATGAAAGTATTCATAGAAGTAACTACAATGGAGTGATTTTGGCAAAAATAACAATATTAAAAAGAAATATTTCTATATATTTGAAAACGAAAATTTTTAATAGATGTTTTATCAGTTCTTATTTTGAATCGGAGACTTTGATACTCAATAGAAGATACAGAGATTTCAGACCACTCAACCAAGTATGAAGAAATAAATGTTAGAAATAACAAGAAGGAATTAAAAGTGAAATAGTTAGAAGAGAGAATAAATGGATATCAATGATATCATTGAAAGAATTAATAAGAAATGAAATGAGATGAACTGGACATATTGTTAGAAGAGATAATAACAGGTGGATAGTTGAAGTTTTAAATTGAATCTTAAGATATTGTAAAATATCTAAAAAGAAATCATACGAATGTGAATAAATGTTGTTGTGATATGGAAAACAGAGATTATGATCAGAGAAACTAATTAAACTCAGAGGAACCTTCATCTTGAGAAAGATAGTGATTAAAATTATGATTGTTTTTTTTTCATTTGATATGTAGAACCAAAGCAAAAAATCATTTTACATATAATATTTGTCACAGTAATGATTGAGAAAAAAATAAAGATTTATAAAAATACCTTGTGACTATAACGATCGAAATGAAAGTGAAGATCGAATCTAACCGCAAACTACGATATCTGCTCTACAAGGCGCCATCTAGGCATTTAAACCTAGAAAAATTTATAGAGTAGGCAGATACGCGCTGTTAAGATTCCACTTTATTTAAATATTCCGATCGTTAGCCCAAGTCACTAGCTCAGCGGAGACGCAGAGATAAAAATCTATATCTTAATTTATATCTTAAATATCAATAAATAAAAGCCACTGCCAGAAATTAACACATAAAAAAAATATTTATTTACGCACATATAAAATAACATTTAAATTTTGAGGAATAAATTCAACATTTTAGATTTTTCTATTAATCTTTTAATTTTACATTTAACTAAGTTTCAATGAGTTTAATATTTTATTTAGATAGTCAAGTATGAATAGACTATATAGATCTGCATTTGAAAAGAAAATATTCTTCCCTGATTTAACCTTAGGCAACAAATTTCGCAACCAAACTGGCGCCAATCCATCCGATACATTCATGTATTCAATGTAGCATGATACGACAACACAAAATACTATACTGTCAGGAATGTACATCTGAACAATAAGTAGAAATAGAGAAGACATTGACTCTCCACCAACAGGAATGTTACATCTGTTGGCAAGTAGAACAATAAACAAAAAACTCCATAGGAATGGACTGCGGTCTTCTGCCGACTTACAAACCCATCCATAGGCAAACAGAAGGTGTGTGGCATATATCTATAATCCTGCCCGTAGCGGACCTCATACTACATCTACAATTACACAAATATATCCAATCCATTGAACCAATTCAACTACGAAATGAATAACCTAAGATTACCCTCCCTTAATATAACTTTACAAACTATATAGCCATTAACGCCCGACTTAAATTTAACATTTAGATACGTTCGCACAAATGAATTTTATAAAATTTGTTTTAAAAATGTTGAGTATAGATCAGCTGCACAGATTCCACAGTCAAAAACATTCCAAATTCAACACAACCGATCAAAATACAAAGTCATCGATAAACGTCACTTGCATAGGGAATAAACAAATCCCATTAGCATTCATCGTAAGATGCTGCAGTGATATCGTTGACCCATATATTCTAATCGAATGTGAAAACCACAACATAATCAACCGCTAAAGAATCTATGCAACGTCTATACCCAACCTAAATTTCATCATTTAAAATTTAAACAATAAACACTTTATACAATAAGAAAAAAAAAAATGGAAATGATTTTTATCAATCGGAAAACATATAAAATTAAACATTATTAATTTGATTTTAAACTTAAAAAAGTCAGATGGAAGTTCATAAGCTTGAACGAAAGTTCTTAGTTATTTTTAAATTTAGAGTTCATGTCAATATAGCTTACGGTAGAAGAGTCCAGGTTCCTGTTTTTTAATTCCCGCGACGTCTCCATTGGAAGATAATGTTCTGGAGGTAGCATTAGCTGGTTCCATTCTTGTATCACAGTCTTTTCATTTTATAATTTTTTTAACTGGAGAGTATGGTATATGCGTCCTACCACAACTCTCAAACACACCACGCTGGAACTCAATATTTCTCTTTTTATAGTAAATCTCCAGATTGAATGAACAAAGACGTCACTAATCCAAATTTTCGTTCGGGTCCGGGCTGAGGCTTGGTGCTTCCATTGGTCAAGCTAAAATCTCTTTATTCTCTTATCTAATTTACTCTCTGACTTTTTAATTAGACAGCTTTTGGATAATTAATAAACAATCATTTCCATTTACAGATTACAGGTATTAATTAATACCTGTTTTTATTTTTACTTACGTTATTTCTTTTTTAAACTATTTTTATATTTAAATCTTTTTTTTATAAAAAAAATACATTCAAATACCTTTTTTTATTTATTAAAAAAAAATATTTTTAAAGTTTAGCATCTGTGCGAATATATACGTTTAACAAACATTTTAATTTTAGCGTTTAGTTTTTTTTTCTTTTTAATACACTTATTTTTATATGCGAACTTAAAAGTTTTTATTTCAATTTAATGTAACGACATATTTATATATCGTTACATATCAGTAAACTTCCTCAAAAAAATAAAAACATTTAAAAAAAAAAAAAGAATTTACTTAGTGTTAGTAATTACATTACACAAATTTGTTATATATGAAATTTCAAAAGGACAAAACTTTTTTTTTAAAAGACAAAACATATAATTTTTTTTAAAAATAAGTATTGAAACAGATTGAATGCAGCTGTAGACTTAAGAGTATACCTTGCATCTTTTGAACCAAATTTCAAAAAATTATGTTCTTCGAAACAAGCACAAGGATCTCATTAAGTTTATTTTATAAAAATATTTGATTATGATAAGAAAATATATTAATTGTTTTTTTATAATTTTGTGTTTCTATTAAAACTACTTATTAGTAAACGAAATATGACAAAATAGTAGATAAATATGAAACTAAACAAACACACACACACACATATATATGTGTGTGTGTGTGTGTTACAGTAAGTTTGTGTTCAATGTAATTTGTCTCATTATATGATGTGAATACATGGTCACCCTATAATATTTATAATGCAAATAAAATAACACATTCGCAATAACAAATTTCACGAAACGATCATTTTTAAGAAGTGGTACAATTTAGAGTGATGTACTACCAACTGGTATGTGAGCCAAAAAAGGTTGGGAAACGCTGATCTACATCATCAATTTCTTCAATATGTCAATTCATATCCCCTATAACCATTATTGTCTTCCCCTTTTCTTTAAAAATTTGTATATCCTTAACTAGGCATTCATATATACTACTGTTCCACTCCATTACAGTTTGACTATCTCCAGTAGCTATATACACTATAGCCACCATCCATTCTTGTCTACCCAATCTTATTTCAAACCACAAATGCTCTTGACATTTAACAATATTTAAATATTTCCTCGATATAACACCTATACCACTACCACTTTTTTCTTTTTCTTTTCTGTTTACACCCTGCCATACCACCTCTTCCAAAATAGGTTCTTCTTCTCTTAGATGAGTTTCCACTACTGCTAATACCTCCAGCTCTTCATTTTCAATTGCTTTATTTAATTCCAGCCACTTTTCTGGTCTCCTACCACCTTGCATATTCAAAAACCCAATTTTAACAATTTTTTCTTTCCTAACGATTCTTTTATAAATTCTTTTGATTCTTTCTTCTCCATTACGTTTATAACAAACTTTTTTACCATTAATCTTACAAAACCATTCCCTCTCCACATCTACACTTATATCTAAATCAACCATCTTTTGCTTATTTCTTATATCCCCTCCATTCGTCTTGTTTTTGATAATATTACAATTTAAAAGCCTACCTCCCTTTAAAAGTTTCCCGAATTATATTCTTTAAATATCAAACTCCCTAAAACTTCACTTCCTTGTTTTCCTAAGTGCAATCCATCTTTACTATATAACTCCCTCTTTCCAATAAACCAACCCCATACATCCACAAACACAACATTATTTCTCTCACACAATTTTTTCACTCTCTCATTTATAGAACATGCTCTATCTAACAAATACCTCTTATCAAATCTTGGTAATACTTCAACTACCCCTACTTTTCCTTTAATCTCCCTCAAATTTCTAATCAATTCTACATGCTCATCCATTACTCTCTCTGATGGCTCTAACAAATTATTAGTCCCTACCATAACATATACATCTCTACTACCTAGCTTTCTTACTTTATCTGTCACATCCCTAATTTTTGCTCCAGGCATACATACTTTAACATACATACCTGCTTCTATTTTCCCTTGCAATTATATCCCCACATTCTCTTATTAGTGAATCTCCTATCAACACTGTCTCATAATCTACTTTCTCTACCTCCTTATCCATTTCTTCCTTATCATTTTTACTCAATAATTCCTTTATCTCCTCACACTTTGTCTCTAACAATTTTAATTTTACTTCTACATCCTTCACTTCTTCCTCTATCTTACTTATTCTCTATCTAACCACCTCCATTGCATTACTACTTTCTCCACCCATATTTCCTGTCACTCCAACTAAAACCATACTCTGTCCTATCTTCCTTAACTACATTTTGCTCCCTCTCCTCTGACTTTCTCTCTAGACTACCTACACTTAAAAACCACTTACTCACCTCTTTAATCACATTTACACACTGACTACATAACCAGAAACCTGTCACATCCTTCCTATTCTTATTCAAACATTTCAAATGATACACCTCAGCACACACTGTACATTCTACTAGTGCACGTCCAATTCCTTTCTGCGGATTGTATATACACTGTGCCATACAAATATAATTCATATTACTTATTTTTCAATTCACCTATTGTATATTTGACTTTATAATGCCTCTCCTATTCTTCAAACACCCTTATATGGAAAAATAAAAACTTTTTAAGTTTTTCCCAAACTTGATCAAACTATAACCACGTATTTTCTAATGTTAGGCCTCCCAAACATTAACTTTTTTATCAAAATAAATGTCTCTTTTAAAATTTAAAAAAACCTTCAATAACAAACTTAACTAAAATGAATTAAACTTACATACAACTTTTTTTATAAGTACCTCTTTATAATACCTCTCCTATTCTTCACATACCCTTATACAGAAAAAATAAAAACTTTTTCCCAAACGTGATCAAACTATAACCACAACCACGTGTTTTCTAACATTAGGCTCCCAAACTTTGCCTTTTTTCTCAAAATAAATATCTATTTTAAAATTTAAAACAACTTTCAGTAACAAACTTAACTAAAACGAATTAAATTTACATACAACTTTTTTATAATTATCCTTACACTAACACACATTCAACAAGAACAACTTTTTTTTTTTTAAAAAAAAAAAACTACTAAACGTAAAATGACAAACGAAAATCTTTCAAACAGTTAAACACAAAAAATTTTCAATCTTTCAAATAACTCACTCTCTCAATCACAATTTATACTTTCATACACAATCAATACTCTTTATATTGCTGCTCTCAAAAGATCAATGCACATGTAAATAACATTAAACTAAAAAAAAATTTTTTACAAATTTTAACTTAGCTCTTTGTCTTATTCGTGGAACAGTGCTAAAACTCTCCATACAGTAGTGCCACTCTGTGCCAACCAGAGTAATCAATGAATGCCAGAAGGCTTGTGCATAAAATCCCCATTTAGTGCCTACTCATCCAATATCCCCAGACTAGTTTCTGGCTTGTGGCCTTCGTCACTGTATGGAGAGTTTTGCCTGTTTAATAACAATTATGTGCTAGCATAAGAGATGGTGATCATGTGATGTTTAGTGGTTTAACACCAATCCTGCCTAATAGAATAGGGATGGCTATGGTTGTTAAAGAGCCAAAGAATGAAAATGTATAGGTGCTGAACTGAGTTCAGACCCATATGACTATATAAGCTATTGAGCTTAGATTGAAAATATTGGGTTTTCAATTTCATTCTCATAGTTTTGTAGTTAAGTAGAGATAAAAGGTGACTGCTGGAGGGTTGCATTAGATCCTAAGATGTAGGTGCAGTGCTCTCAGATCCAAGGCTCCTCACTGACGAAAGCCACAAGCCAGAAACTAGTATGGGGGTATTGGATGAGTAGGCACTAGATGGGAATTTTATACACAAGCCTTCTGGCATCCATTGATTACTCTGGTTGGCACAGGGTGTATGTATGGAGAGTTTTGTCTGTTTAATATGCTATTGTTTCGATCTTTTGTGATGATTTTTCATCTGAATAAAGTGTGTTAATATTAATCAAACAATGTTATTAAAAATTCAATGACAATAAACCATTTAAGTTCAGGGATTCAATATCATTACTTTCAATATAATGTCAGGTCTTAGCTTATAGTTCTTGTCAACATTTGAATTAAAAGTATCCAAGGGGAAAAAAAACAGTCTTTTATTGCTATTGATGCAATAGCAGCACGAGCCAACTGAAAATACAAACTATCTTGGAATTACCTGGATCTAAAGTTGGAGCATTAGTATTAATAAAATAAGTACAGTTGCTATTTAATTAATCAATTTTTAATATTATTAGCATTCCACATTTCATTAATACATCTAAAGCAAGTAACCATTCCCATAAAATATAGACTCTTTTCATTCAATGATTTATCTTTTAAAAAAAAAACCATTGACAACTACCCATTTTATTTTTCTTCTTCAGGAAATGAATTTCACTATATTAATCTTAAAGATGACACCTCTTCAAATATGTATTCTATGTTCAGGTCTCAAAAGTACATATTAGGCAAAGATTGGCATTCCTTGCATCTATACTTAAAAAAAATAACAAATTCTATTCTTTGTTACTACATAATTGCTGTCATCGTTACTCATATTACAGTTATTCCTAATGCTTAGATAAATTATCTGCCAAGCATGACAACCTAAACAAGTTTTTAATTCTTGTATACTTGTAAGGGATAGAGAGATTCCTAAATATGGCTGCCCAAATATACAATCATTAGCCAAATAAAATACCTATCGTAAATCCAGTTTCTAAGAGATTCATTATTGATTATATTTTCTCACATAAGACAATTAAGGATTTCCTGTATGTAAGTATCTCAATGCTGAAAGCTTTACAAACATATACATATCAAGAGAGAAATCAAATTGCTGTGTATATAAATAAAGGAGAAATGTGCTTAAACAAACACACAACACCATTAAAACAGTTAGTGCAGGGAAATGAACAATGGCTTAAGTTCATAAGTTCAATCAGTCCCTATACTATTTTAAATGGTTGAAGCAATAAAGTGAAATGAAAAAAAAAAATGGAGCAAGAATGAAGTAAAGTTCTCAGACGGAAGAGAAAAAAAATCTGTTTATTGAAAATAGCACCTAGCCTTTGGTGAGTTACATTTTATCTTTCAAGGCAACAAGAAATATTTTCAGTTGAGTGCTGCTTATTAATTATTCGTAATTAAAATATTGCTAAAACATTTTATGCATTAAAATTGTAAATAAACATATAGAAAAATCTAGCTATCATTTCTATGTAAATATTCAGATACTGCAAGTTTCTGGGTCATTTGAGAAATCAAAGTTTCTGGTGAAATACATGTATATCAATAATTTTTAAGTAAATTTGGAAGAGTGTAAATTTCTTTTTGCTCATAACAAATGATAACAAATGCTTATTTTGGTGAAATACATGTATATCAATAATTTTTAAGTAAATTTGGAAGAGTGTAAATTTCTTTTTGCTCATAACAAATGATAACAAATGCTTATTTTAAAGCCAAACAGATTTACTTTATGCTTATTTTTTTTTATAAGCTACTTTTAAAGTCAACTATGAATTGTATTAAAGTCTATTTATGTTCCCAAGTTTACTTAATTTTAACAGTAAATTTTAAATCCAAGTAGAAATTATTTGAAAATTACTCTTTATGGTGAAAATTTGATTACTAAGACATGCTAATTTAAATTCCACTAGAAATTGTTTGTTTTTTAATATCCCATATATTTCAACAATATACGTAACATTTTATAAATTTTTAATTGTTTGAAAATTATCTATCAACATGCATTATATAAAAATTTTCAAAATTTAAAATAATTTATTATTTTATAAAAGTTATATGATAGTTTAAAAAGACAACCAAGGGTACAATATTATCAATCCTTGAATGACTATTTCGTTTATAATCTTATTGTTTTATTTTTATGGACAGTGTAATGACATTCATGTGACCAATTTAAAAAACCTGGTACTATTGCCCTATAATTAACAATATTGAACACTCATTGATTGCCCATTCCTGGATAGGTTGGCTACAGGCCTTATTACCTAAAAGAAAAATCATAAGTTTATTGTGATTTCAAGCTTTATCAAGCCTGGATTCAAACATTATGTCCTGAGCCTGACAGGCAAATGCACAGACTACTATACAAAAAATCCCTTCTAAAAGCATTTTCTTATCCCAAGCCATCAAATTTGGTGCTGTTAAGTTACATAAAAACATTTAAAGCAAATGAGAAGCCATGGTATTTTAGTTATTGCATGCTAATAGACATCACATGACCACCACTTCTTATGCTTGTGTATAACTGTTTTAAAACAGGCAAAACTCACTATACGTATTGCCACACACAGCATGCTAGAGTAATCAATGGATGCCAGAAGGTTTGTGCATAAAATCCCTATCTAGTGCCTACTCATCCAATATCCTCAGACTAGTTTCTGGCTTGTGGCCTTTGTCAGTGAGGAGCCTTGGAGCTGAGAGCACTGCACCTAGACCAAGGCTCCTCACTGATGAAGACCATAAGCCAGAAACTAGTCTGGGGATATTGGATGAGTAGATACTAGATAGGGATTTTATGCACAAGCCTTCTGGCATCCATTGATTACTTCAGCTTGCTGTGTGTGGCAATATGTATAGTGTTTTTTTATTGCATGCTACTGAGTTATTTTAGCATCATCAATGCTAAATTCAAAGTAGCATAATAAGACTGATTTCCTTCTTGCTTATATATAATTATTGAATACTAACAGCTGTCTTTCAATGATATAAGCCATAATGGAAGCACTAAATAAACCTATTTGCATGCCATTACTAATTTCTACCTAAATGGTCTTCTAGCTTTAAAAAATAGCAACAATAAAAGTTGTTCACTTATAGAAACAATGGAAACTCAGTGCATTCTGCTAAAAACAGATCAGTTAGGCAAAAATTGGTTTTAGAATTCTGAATGCGCATTTTAGTGTCTAATAATTTTATTAAACCACTAAACATCATATCATCACCATTCTTTATGCTTACACAAGCTGTTTATCTTCCTACATCCATTAATTACTCTGAGTTGCACTGAGGGGCGCTACTGTATAGAGAGTTTTGCCTCTATGTAATAATTTTATTCAATGTTTTAGAAAACTTATTAAAAAACTCCAGCTTTTTTGTACATGGAGTCAACAAAAGTCATGGTCAACTGGTATACAAACTACAAGTAAAATTAATCTTGAATGAAATTAATTTATCATTGTAAGTGATCAGTAAAAATTATCAATAAACAATATTAAAAACAGATTTCTAGGCAAGATAAAATAAATTTAACTTACTGATTTTCATAAGCCTTTCAAACTCTGAAGGTAAATTTTTTTCCAGCCAGGCCTTACATTTTTCATAATTAGGATGATATTCACAATACTGTAAAAAAAAAAAAAAAAAGGGGGGGATGGGTGGGTGGGGGGGGGTAGAACAAAAAATAAACATTTGAAATAAATAGTAAAATAATTTATTTAAAAAAAAAAACAATTTATTTGACTCAAGAATTGCCATTACCCCATAAGTTTGGATTTACATTAATTTTAAAATACAGTCACACTAATTCATTCAATATAATAAAGGGTAATGATCGATTCACCACACATAAAATATGACATTTCTCCCATCTATAATAAAGACCATATCCCATTACAATAGTATTTTCTATTTTTACAGCCATTACTGACATTCATACAATTCCATATTCAGTTGGGATTTTTATTCTATAATTAAGAATAGCTGGACAGGGTATGAACTTTATATATATCAGAAAATAAAGAAGATTCGTCTAAGCTAGATTTGAATCTTAGTTTGTGGTATGGTAAGCATATACTTTAAACATTATCCATAGGCTATCAATGATCATGGTTTTAACTGTCTGCCAAAACAAAGTCGAAACTGATCATGCGAATCTATTTGCTGTGCAATCTGAAAATCCAACATTACTCAAGCTTAAATTCAAAGCAACCTAGATATGACTTTCTGTTTAGCTTACATAATTCTCTAATGGCAAAATTAGTTACAGAATAAAGAAAAGAATTCCTGCTGTTTAATGACTATTCATTTGTCCCTCAAGTTTACAGCTATTTTCTTTCAAGCAATATGAATATTTGCATCAGCTGATAATATTAAAATCTCTCTCTATATATTTTAAATATAAACACATACCTATGATACAATTTAATTTAAAAATTATATATAATAAGAAATTAACAAAAATGATTAGTACAAAAAGAGAGTATAGTTATAAAAAAAACAATAGATAATATACATTAAGAGAGAGCATATTTACATATGACTCCACTCAAATCTAGATGAGTAAATTTTGTGAATATATATTCAGCAAACAACTTTTTTCTTTCATTACTAAATCAATTATTTTTATTTTATTATGCAGAGATGCCATTATATTTTAAAACCATTTTAAATAAAAAAGTTTATTCAATAATTCCCAGTCTGGCTAACATTAAGTAATGTTTTCATTGTGATAACAACAATGCGATTGTTGAAATACTGATTGCATAAGGTAATTGTGCAAACAAAATTTATAAAATTAAATGTATTTATTTAATATATTATTCAAATGGTGGATAAATGAAACATTAGTGATAAAGTTGGAGAGGCAGGAATGTGTACAATTGGTCTGATATCTCAAATTTACTAATTCATAATCTGAAAAAAATATTAAATAAAAAAATTACATGTTCATAAATTTCACGATATCAGCAATCAGTTTTTTCTCTCACACTCAATGAATTGTTGTTGTAATTACAAATATTCACACTCAGTATCTTGCTGCCATGATTTAGAAAATTAAAATTTTGGTAAAATTACTCCAAAGTGCAAAATTCATTGTGCTATCAATTCTATCACTCATAAAATGCTTCACCTACACGTTAACTAAGAATAATTGACTTAGTTTTGAGAAAAAAAAATTGGACACTCACCAAGAATGAATAGTCATTAGGTTAAATAGTAAAAACAAAAAAATAAATTTGTGCTATACTATTTAAATTACTAAAGTTGCATTCGCAGTATATGATATTTTGTGAAAACTAAAAAGATTTAAATTTATAAATGAAGGATATGAATATAAAAAAAAAGTTTTAGTAAATAGTGATGTAACAAATCATCAAAAAGCATTGAATCTATTGTAACGAGACAGCGTTACAT